>PVLC010000759.1:0-179979 GCA_004027655.1 Graphiurus murinus
CTATGTAAATGGTGGAAAACAAAGGCATGGGTGTGGGTCAAAAACCTTGAAGCACTTGACTTTAAGGAATTTACAAATTTACTTATCCTCTGGGTGGGGCAACAGCTGCTTACAAACTGGCTGAATTTTAACTGCCCAAAGTAGCTATCAGCTCCTCATGTCTTTTTGCTTTTTATATAAATCTTTTTGCTTCCCACAGCACCTGAACCATGAGGCAAGACGCTATACAGCAGTATCCTTGGTGTGCAGAACACCACCCACAGTCACATAGGGTTCCTGCAACCATGGGACAGCTTTCCTAAGGTAGTGAAGCTTTCCAGGAATGGCAGGTTGACTATATTGGCCCATTGCCAATGGATCAGGGACTCTAGTATATTCTGATGGCTGTGGAGACAGCCATAGGTTTGGGGTTTTCCTGCTCTGTAGCACAGGCCAACCAGTGACATATTGTAGCTGCCAGTTGTTAGTGTCCTATGGTGGCCCTTGGTAGTGACAAGTGACAGAGGTACTCATTTTACAAACCAACAGGTACAGACCTCATTTAAGGGCAATGGCATACACTGGTAATTACACGTTCTCTACCAGCCCCAAGCAGCTGGAATGATTTAGAACTTTAATGGATTTCTAAAAGATAAACTAAAGAGCTTAGCCCCCCATTCGAAAAACTGGCAGGCACAAGTGTCTGTGGCAGTGTGGCTTTTAAATGAATACCCTCATTGCACTGGGCAGGCTCCCTTAGATAAGATAATATCAGGAATGCCCCGCTCTTTGAAGATAGCGGGAAGTTCTAAGGAGCATCAGTTACAACCAGAACTGAGAGAAGGAGCTCTCTTATTCTCTGCACCTAAACCCTTGGTTCTGGGATAGAAAGATATATAGGAGTGGCCCTGGCATGTGCAGGTGTCTCAGGGGCAATGGATTGCTCTCCTGGATACAGAAGGACCAGTTACAGTAAGATAACTGGTACAGTAAGATAACTTGGATAGCTGCTTGGCCCTGCCTGGTAGAGATCACACTTCTCCCGTGGGTGGAAGGCACAATTTTGAAAAGAACACAGGTCACAAGACTATGTGTTATTTATTTGTACACTGTGGAGGATGTTCCTAATCCCTTACCTCCTACTCAGAGTACTTTGGTGTGGTACCATTGCTCTGGAGAGGCCATTATTCTGGCCATTGTTCTCTAGCAAGATGAGCATGTCACCTGTAACCTCCTAGAAGGGAAGGACTTACCTATGATGGTCTCTCTGTCCTGTCCTACCATCCAGTCTAACAGCAGGGAATAGCCTGATTTCCTGGGCACACACCTTTGCAAGACTGCACAACATCTCCCATTGCTGGATTTGCACCAAGTTACCAATGGAGGCATCAGAAGGGTTCCTATGGTGAACCACCCCCACTACTGCAGACAACTGGACTACCTTATGAACTTGGAGCCACAGCAGCATAGGATGAGACAAACAGTACTGTGTAATAGAGTACTTGTTGTGTGGAGATGGTAGTAACTCCCCTCTGTTATTGGGGTATGCTATAGAAAATGGATGAGGCTGGTTAACAGGGAAACATGTAGAGCACCTTTTGTATAGAGCAGGTGAACTGGTCTATGACCAATTGAATCGCAGGATGGTTGCCCCAAGAATGTGTTTGTTCCAGGGAATGGTACTAAAGATATAGAACTACAGGTAAAAGCTTTAGCCAAACATTTTGGAAAAGCCATAAATGCATCCTTTCCAGATCTTTCCCTTTTGATGGATGAAACCACCCAGATGTACAAGGTGGTTTTGCAGATGAGAATGGCATTAGATAATATGTTATTAGAAGAGCCCAGGGTGGAACATGTGCTCTTCTTCATGTAGAATGCTGTGTATAATATTCCAGTCCACCAGCAGCAGGTACAGCAAGTCTTAGTGGAGATGAATGCAGAGGTACAGGCTATTCGGGTTGTATAGGAGGACCCACTTACACCTGGTGAAATTCACTGGGTTCCTCCTGGAGATTGGTATTTACTATTCTCACCTGTATGGATAGAGGCATGACAATTACTTATTGTACCTTCTGTTGCTGTTGTGGTATTTGGGCCCAATTCAATGCTCTCTGAGTCACGTTGGGAACTGCCACCCTATAGGGTGTGGAGTGTGGGACCCAGAGGAAGAACAGGCCACTGGTGAGGACATGACTTGCACAGCTACAGATGTGTATATAGTGATGTAAGTATGACTAGGCAAAGTGTAATGTGCATGCACACATCACACTGATGTGAGCATGCACCATTTTGCCCGGAACTCTATATAAAGGACCAGTCTGTAAGCTGCTGTTTGTTCTCCTCTGGATGGTAACTCTGTGTGCATTCTTCTTGATGGAGACCTCACCACCGAAACCTTACCTGCAACCTCAGTTGCCTCCTGACGGGGCCACTGACAATATTCTACTAGCAAGGATGGTCTTTGCTTTTAACTTTCACACAGGCCAACTTTGGCCTAAAGCCTGGAGTCTTGGCAGGTTCTTAGCTTAAGCCACGAGTCTGCACTGGCTGATGACAGTAGCCAACTTTACCAGATTCTCCCGGTCCTAGAAAACTCCTACCTTGGGCAGGGCATGGTGGCATACACTTGTAATCCCAGTACTTGGGAAGCTGAGATAGGAGGACTGCAGGTTTGCAGCCAGCCTCAGCAACTTGTGAGGCCCTCCACAACTTAGTGAGACCCTGTTTCAAAATTTCAAAATAAAAGAATAAAATAGGACCAGGGGTGTAGCTCGGAGGTAGAATGCCCCTAAGTTCAATCCCTAGTACCACAAAAAGAAAAGAAAACTCTACCCTGTCTCATCTATTCCAAAATTAGCCCCACCTCTTAAGATTCACATGTACCTCCTTGTTTGACTTAAAACCCTGAGACTCTTCTTAATGAATACTCTCCCTGTTTCAGGAGCCTAAGTATAGTATCTCCTCACAGTATGGAGTGGTGTCCTTCATATTGTCATCCTGAAGCTTTGATCCCCAAATACAGGAGCAGCATTTGGCATGTGACACGTTGGTTTAATCCATTTACTGGTTCAGAATAGTGGGGTCCTCCATGTCCCCGAGCATATCCCCTTCATTCAGTTGGCTTGACATTGCAGAGTCTATTTTGCCAGCAACCCCAAATTTCAAGTTTTGTATTGACTGTATTATCCCAATTTTTAACTCTAGGTTTCTTAGATGTAAGTGATAGACACCAAAAGGCAAATTAGCATAAAGGATGAAAGATAGTTTTGAATTCACCACTCAGTATCTGAGATGGGGAAGTCTCAGGATGCTGTCAGTCAGGAGCCCCATTCTGATCCTCCAAAACCCAATCTTCTCTATATCTTTCTTGAGCCATGACTAGCAGATAGATGATCAGTCTCTCACTTCATGGATGCAAATGAAGTCTGCCAAAGAACGGGCAAAGCCTATGTATCCAGTGCTGCTACAGCAAGGGAGCCAGCCACCCTCACACCAGCGGCTGGGGCTCATTAGCAGATAGAGGAGCTTCATGAGAGACAGGGAGGCTCTAGGTGAGCCCTGGTGGAGGCTGTTAGCCTAGGAAGATGAAGTTGGGCCATCTGTGATTGGTTGGAGGAGCATATTTGACCTTCTCTGGTTGGGCCTAATTTGGAAACAGGGACAAAAATAAAAGAAGTTGTTATTTACTAGTCAAGTCCTGGCTATAGGGGCCAATTATTATTATTGCTTGATTTCCTATATCAATTGCTAGTGACAGTGGCCTCATTTCTGCAAGACTGACTTGTAAAGAGCAGGCTAGTATTCTGTGCTGAGCATGGTGGAGCGTGGGTTAGCTTCTTTCTGGGCTTGCTGGAGATTGTGGGTCAGAGTTTTGTTTTTATATATAATCTGGCCATTGTCCATTTATATATTGAGTCTCATAAGTCTTTGCCTAACAGAGAGAGGGAGAGAGAGAGAGAGAGAGAGAGAGAGAGAGAGAGAGAGAGAGAGAGAGAGAGAGAGAGAGAGACAAAAGAAAAAGAAGAAGGATGAGGAGAAGGAGAGGAGGGGGAGGAAGAGGAGGACGAAAGTAAAGGGATCATAAACAAAGGAGAATTTTTTCTAGAGGTCACAGGAAAAACAAGATGCCTTTGTGCGTGTATTTGGCTTTGTTTTTGCAAGCCCCTTGCCAGGCCCCAGTGATGGGGGATAGGTTGTGACTTATACATTTAAAGTAATCATGCTCAAGGGATCTAAGAGTTTCTGCTTTCTTTGGGGCACACAGGCTGTGTGGGGGAGAAGAAGGGGCTTTAATACCATAAATATAGTATCAGAAGAAGAAAGAAAAACTGCCTCAACATTTTGTCTTTCTGGAAGAAAAAAAATTTTTTTTAACTTGTACATGTTAGATGATTCAAATTTAAAATCTGTCACCAGCCACCTGGAACAATTTTGGGTAGGAAGAGACACTGTGTCCAGTGTTCCATTTTTGGAGGAAGCCCCCCAGCACTGTTACAGATGGAAGCATTTCAACTTCCAAATATAGCCGCTTGTTATTATTGACACATGGTCTGGCCCAGGGGGATGCTGTGCACACAGATTTTCTTGTGAAACAATAGATGTTGCCTAAGGACTCTGAAGTGCATCATATTTATTTTGCTGTTACAAAGTTAGAGGGGGGGAAAAACCTGTAAATAATCAACTCCCTTGCAAAATGCTTTGGTAAAATTTAAGATTCCATTGTTAAATGTTTCCTTATTTGTGCTACAAAAAAAAAAAAAAAAAGACACTGTTACCATAAATGAACTTTGGTGTTCATGTTTAGGTGTTTTCTATAAATAGTATTTTAGTCACTAAAGTAAATCTTTTCTTGTTCACATGCATATTTATTTACTAGTACAGAAACCTAGGCCAACATTGATGATTAAAATATATTTTCACTTTAATAATATCTAAAAACACCACACAAATTATCATTGAGAGAGGATGGGAAATAACTTCAAATCAGCATAACAATTGCAATTTAGAAAAAAAATGTTTTTTGAGAGAATTTATTCCCATTATAAATAGAAAGACAAATGCATAGAAAAAGGATACAGACCCATGGTGAAGTTGAAGTGTTTGGGTTGAATTTCTGTCATATGAACTTCTCGTTCATATTTTGACAATTTAAAGGTCATGTATTCCAGTTGCAATGAGTTATTTTAATATTTTGGATATTGACCAGTTTCTGTGTCAATCTCTAAACTAACCTTATTGGGAGTGCCTCATAAACATCTGAAGGGTTCTCAGTCTCCCCAGAAATCAGAGCCATGGACATTCAGCTAACACTAAGTAACATCTTCACTCAACTCAGGTTGGCAGAAGTCCAACAGTGTTATAATACCAATGCTCTGAGGATGGGGGCAGATGCTCTGCTTGCTCTAGGGCCCAAAATTTGTCACGACTTTACAGGGCAATTGAGAAGTAGCCAGTAAAATTGCAAAGGTGTACCCCCTGAGATGAGTCCTTCTGTTCTCAGGATAGCAGACAAGGAGCTTGGAACGTGGTGCCTGCTGTCCATGATCAGAGGCAGCTTCCCTTATGAGAGGTACAGTCTGTTCTGACACCTCTGGATGGTTAGATTTTGGTAAGTAGGTGGGAGCAGGTTTGGATAGGGAACAGAAGACTGAGGACTGGGGTTTAGACCCACTACTCTTGGAAAGCCCACACATCTCTGGGAGACTTCAAAAGGGCTGCTGGATATATGAGGAAGCTTCGTGGAAGTCCGGTGTGGGAATCACTCCTGGACAATGGGGGGAGAGGGGTACCTAATAGACCATTGGCAGTCAATAGTTTGATAACTAGTTGAATTAACTTTCATACCATATCCTGAAGGAAAGCCTACAAAAGTTTTGACAGGTCTTTCAGTTTTACCCTCCTGGGCACAAACTACAAAGACTTGGTTTCCTTCCACCTGTTTCCCTCCTCCCACCTTTGTGAATGACTGACCATGGAAAAACCAAGGGATGCAGTATGCCCAGATTTTGCAAAATGCAGACAACAGGGCTTTCAAACTCCAGACACAGAAATGTACTCTCAGGTTTCACTCCGTCCCTCAACCTGCACGCCCCTCACATTCAATTCCAAGTAAGCAGTTTGGTGATTTCAGGGACTAGGGAAAAAACACATAAAGAGAAATTAAACCAGTTATGAATGAATTTAAATTTACCTTTTGAGTTTTAATGAGGTACATTAACTGGGGGAAAATAAGGTGCAATTTCATTCCAAAATAATCCAAGAAAAATAAAACTTTTAGACTTCTAAGTGTTGGAAGAACATGTAATAGATATGAATTCATCAATTTGAGGTTTGATGTCTGCAAGCAATGTGTAAGGCAACGAGTAATAAGGTTCATAGAAGTGAGGACAGCAACTCCATGTGTCTGCTTGTATTCTGACAGCATCCCATGATATCAAGAATAGTACATCACTTCCTGGTGGCATTAGAGCCACCATTTTGGGGTTTTGCATTTCAAATGAGCCCTTGAGTGAAAGGTGGGATACCTTTGCAAACCCTTAAGATTGCTCACCAGAAAGCTCAGTCACGCTGTCATTATCATACTATCATGAATGCTACAAATAACATTTTAGAATTTTAAAATGCTTTCTAATACATTGTCACATCCTCGCCCAAATTGCAAAAAGGCAGGTAGAACTTTTTTTTTTCCCCACCGACTTTAAGAACAATATGGAAACACTTGAAACAATGGGGTCAGCTGTTGGAGAGAATAACCTTAGTAGCTGTGTGGAGTCAGGACCACAGAACAAGGCTATGGACTCTGAGCACTCCTCATCACCCCTGAACCCTCCTGACTGCCTCACAGTGTCAGATATGAATGGCTTTCATTGGACAGAATATCCTGAAAATCTCTCTGTCAAAGTACATTACATGTAGTAATTATGATCACATGGTATTATAATCTGCCTTAAACTATAAACCAGTCATCAGAAAAGGGTCATGTATTTGTCAGTTGTTTAGGTCTCAAGTATCAGTTTTCCAGAAGAAAAAAAAAAAAAAAGATGTGATGTTTTAAATAATAGATGAGAATGTCCAGATATATAATACATGGTTCTTATTTTTGATGAAATCAAAGTACAAAAATACTAAATCTGCTCAGGTCGATATCTATATCCCTACTGACAACAGTGAGTGTTGGCTAACCTTGATTTTCAGATGAGCAACATGGTGTGTGTGTGTGTGTGTGTGTGTGTGTGTGTGTGTGTGTGGTGCTAGGAATTGATCCCAGGGGCATTCTACCTCCGAGCTATACCCTAGGCCTTTTGTTATTGTTTTTGGTTTTGAAACAGGGTCCCGCTAGGTTGCTGAGAGTCTTGGACTTGCTGAGGCTGTCCTTGAACCCGAGATCTCCTGTCTCAGACTCCCCAGGACTGGGATTACAGGCATGCTCCACCAGGCCTGGTACAACATGATGTTTTATATAAGAATGCCCTATGGGGATATTGTTACACTTACACTTGAAACATTGTTGATGGCCTCTCCCAGATCTGGGTTCCTGTATTCTATCTGGCAACCTTGAACCCAGTGCCTCAATTAGAGTCACTATCTCTTAAAACATGCAGCTTGTTTTAGTGAAAACTGAGAATCTCACCTGTGTTTCTCTGATTCAACAGCCATGTTTAAAAATTTCCCAGCCCATTTTCCTCTAAAAATGAAATAAGTCAGTGCATAGCAGCAATATAGATAAATAATAATGTAGGTAAATATTCTCTGGTGTTCAAAGAATACTTCCTTATTTTTGCACCTGAATGGTTAAAATAATCTACGTGTTCCACCTTTGGTCCCTGCTGTTGAATGTTGCCTGAGGGACTTTATTCCATTTTTCTTCCCATTGTCTATAAGGTCAGAATCTTTCCCATTCAAAGTTATTCCAAATATTCTTTCCTTTTCCCTTAAACTATGAAATAATATTTTTTTCCATCAGCCCTTGAGGATTACATCAAAACCAGTAGATGTTCTGAAAATGAAGGACTTAGTGCTGGACCCAGAGGTGCCAGGATTCATGTGCCAGCCCTTTGTTCCTGGAGGAGGGTCATGCGCCCCAGGGAGTGTGTGGAGTCAGTTTCCCCACTGTCCTATGCAGAAGTCACTTGGCCAGCTCCTTGCCAAGCGATTGGCCCTGTCTTCCAGATGAAATAAGAGCAACAACAACAAAAATCATCCTTCTTCTAAGTTTGAATTCTGATTTTTTTAAATGTAATTCTGCTTAACTAGATGAAGGACTTCTGAGCCCTGGTCATGTTTTTGCTAATCTGCCATCCTTGCACGACTCAACCTGGACTACACATGCTCCGAGGGTCCTGCTGAGTTCACGGAGGCCTGGCTGGCAGTGGCACAGAGTTCTTCCTGGTCTCTGCAGGGCCCTGGCCCTTAGCTGGCATTGTGTAGACACAGGAAAATAGGCCGTGAGTTTTGCCTTGCTCATGGCCTATTCCCTTGCCCAATTAGCTTACCCTGAGATTGGATCTTGGTTTCAAGGCCAAATTGATGCTCTTATTCATCCCTTTGGCTTACTAGTGCTTCTCTTGCTTCTTCTTTTCTCTAAAAAATGGTTATTGGGCCTGTTTTCTGTGAGGTCCTGTGCTTACTAATGGCCTAAGTTATGTCAAGGACTAGGGCTTGTTATTTATGAAGCACTATTAAAACCATATTCTGAGTGACGCGTGCCATAACCTATTTAATTTATTCCTCCCAGTAACCTAGAAAGATATATGCATCATTATCCCTGCCCTGGTGTGACCAAACCATGGTCACCGTCTCAGAAGTTGCATTTATCCAGAGCCAGAATGAGAAGCTGAAGGCATGACTCAAGGTCCTACTGTGTCTGCAAACTGGATGAACAGCTGGGCCCAAAGTAACGCTACACACAGGAGGGGAAGAAAAACAGAACATCAAAAGAAGAAGGATAGCTGTAATTTCTTTTCATGTTTCCACCCAAATCTCCATTGACTAGCCAGAGGGGGGCCAGAGCAGAGCCTGCTGCTGAGACCAAGCCATCAGACCACCATGGGTTTGTGCCCTGTGCTCAGGGTCTCTTCTCTCAGCTCCAGTCTTTCACATGCAAGGTCCCCCAGCCCCAAGATGCATTGGTTGATTCCCAAGCTCCTTCTTGAATTCCTTTCCAATTTGAATGAAAGAGACAGACAGGCGTGATGAACACTGATGACAGGCCAGCCATGTGGTGCCCAGACTGCACAAGGTGGCAAGTGATGGAGGAGGGGCGATTCTCTGTCTAGGCTGTGCCTTGTGGGTCTGCATCTATGGTTCAGTGTACTGGCCAGAATCTGACCTCTGGTCTCTGCTCCTGTCTCTTTTACTTCCCTTCCAGCACTCCCAGGACCTTCTTTCTTCTTCCAGTGGGCAGTTCGCAGTCCATGTGAATCTCTGGTACTACTCTTGATAAGGGAGTGATGAGTAATCTCAGTGATGCTGTGCTCTATGGATGGTGCCAAACACCAAGTAAAGTCTCCTCAGATAATGTTTTCCATCACCTATGCTGTATCTTCACCCCATTTCTTCATTGTCATATTTGACATTTTAAACAAACTATACAATCCCTCTTTCAGGCAAGGAAATTGGAACATAGATGCATAAAGCAATAAATAGGGTTTTGAATCCATACCAGTTTAAAATCCTTAGTGTGTGTGTGTGTATGTGTGTGTGTGTGTGTGTGTGTGTGTGTGTGTGTGTGTTAATTTACAGAGGATTGAACCCAAGGGCATTGTACATCCAAGATACACCCTCCAACCATTTTTTAAATTCTTTGTTTAGAATCAGAGTCTCACTAGGCTGCTGAGAATCTCACTATATTGCTGAGTCTGGCCTTGAATCTGTGATCCTCCTCTACTGGGATTACAGGCATGCACCACCACACCCAGCTAGATTCTTTTATCTTAACCACAAGAAAATATACTTATTTGGTCTTGGATGTCTATTCCAGAAGCTACCAACTTGAATTATTTTTCCCTCAAACTCTAGTATCATCCACTGTTCTTTTCCTCAAATGGTAAATAGTTCACAACTCGCTAGTGTGTGAACCAAGGCGAGGGTCATTTTCCTAATTTTTAAAGTCGGGATAAGCATACAGATCCTACGAGGACTTTGAGTTGGAAGCTATCCAAAAACACTGTTAGAATTATGAATAGGGGCAGAGCTATGCACCCACAAACGGTAAAACACCGGATCTTTCTTCATTCACATATTACCTGTGTGGATTTATGAGAAGGAAACAATGATTTCATCCTGCTCACTCACTGTAAGGTTTGATGGGATAGTAGATAACAAGGAAGAAGAAAAAAAAAAAGATTTGAAGTGCAGGAAGTACGCGCCTCCTCTTTGTGGTCATTAGTTTGCTCTGTATCTTTCTGCACAGCCTCTTTGGCTGTTGCTGGGGCCATCCATCATTGCCTCAGTCTGAGTTCCAGCAGAGCTGGAGCTGGCAGATGGCTGGACAGCATAGCTATAGTGTGCTTGTCTTTCACCTGGGCCTCTTCAACTTCAAAAGGCTATTCCTACGTGCAGGGTAGAATACGGAACTAGAACATCAAGATCTTCCTGACCCATTCCTGGCACCAGGCCCCTGGTTAGAAAGAGTGGAAACTATTAAGAGGTTTCAGGACATTTTAAGAGCATATGAAGTCCTAACTTATTCAAAGCTGAACCTAAAGATAAGATATTAGAGATTTATTAAGTCCTAGCACACATCTTTCAGCTTTTTTAGTTCCAAATACATTAAATTTACAGTGGTATGATTATAATAATTATAAAAAAATATGGAATGAGCTGCTTCAGATCAATAGTATTAATTAGTCAATAAGAACCACAATTACATGGGAAAGAGCAAGGGGCAGATTGACCAAGGTGACTAGTGGAAAATTATACACCATGGGTGGGCAATTGTTCTAGATTGTCTGTAAATAAGTAAAGAGACTGTGAAATGTACACACACACACACACACACACACACACACACACACACAGAGATATTATTCAGACTTAAAAATAAGGAAATTCTGCCATTTGGGACAATGCAGATGAACCTGAAGGGCATTATGGTAATGGAAAGAAACCAGGCACAGAAAGACGAACAGCAAATGATTCCACTATTATGTGAAATCTAAAAGTTAAATTCACAAAAACAGAAGGTAGAATGGAAGTTAAAGTGGTCAAGGGCAGGGGAAAAAGGGGAGATGCCAAAGATGCAAAGTTTCGGGAATAAGATGAACAAGTTCCTGAGACTTATTGTACAGCTTGATGACTATAGTTTATAATAATGTCTTTTATACATCGAATTAGCTAAGAGACTCGATTTTATGTGTTCTCGCCACACACACAAAGGAAGCCATATGAGGTAATGGGTGTGTTAATTGGCTTGAGAGTGGAAATCACTTCACAATGCATACATAGATCAAGTCATCACACTGTACATCTTAAATATATGCGATTTTTGTTTGTCAGTCATACATGGATAAAACTGAAAGAAAAACAAATGTCCATGAAGAGAAAAAATGGGTGGTAGCTGTAGGGGGTGGGTGGGCTCTGGGTGGATTTAGAGAAACTGGAAATGATTTACATGGTGTTGGAAAGGAACTCTGAAAATACAGGAGGGAAAAACCATAGGTAAAACAGGGATGTCTTTGAGAAGAGAGGAAGAGTATAAAGAAGCCCAAGGAAGGAAATTGTGTTTTGACACACAGGACCTCTCTTTTTCTATTGTGATAGAAGGGATGGCAAAATCAATGCTATAACTTGTAATTTCACTGACAAAAATGAGTGTTTGATATTTTCCTTCTGAAGTAAAAGGCAGCCCATCTGTGTCCCAAAGGCAAAGAGAGAGATAGTAGTGATAGGAAGAGCTTTGAAAAACTAGAGATGGTTTTAGAGCGCTTTAACAAAGAGTAGGCATAGTTGCATTTAACACCCACAGGCACACAAGCACATGCATGCCCACTATGTGTGCATAGAGTCAAATTGATTTTCATCCCTAAAAACACGGTCATGGTGAGTTTATTCTGTGTCTACCAGCTCAAGGCTGAAAGTTGAGTTGACATTTAAGGTTGTGGCTTCCCCCAGGTGGGGGAGAGAGATTCTGTTGCATCTCAAGATTTTAGAGTAAATAAGAGAGCTGTGGAAAACAGTCTCTTGTCTAAGCAACATGCATAGAAATTAAGGACAAGACTGACAGAGGGGGCAGAGAATCTCTGTGAAGGGCTGGGAATCTAGAGCAGCCTGAAGCTCAGGAGTTAACTACAGAGAAAAGTGGAGAAAAGGGAGGAGATTTCCAGAACTGGAGCCTGTTCTGGCTGTTCTGCTGAGAGAAAGGCTCTACAGAGCTGCAAGAGAGATCACCAGGAACTAGGAAGACTAAAACACTTTCTAACACACATTTCCCATACCTCTGAGCAGCAGGGAGGGCGAAGGCCATGCCTTCTCCACTGAGGCCCTGGTGGGCATGCAGTACTCAGGAGACAGGCACAGTGAAGACTCGGCTTCTGGAGTCAACAGACTGTGTATCATTCATCTCAGTAACCCTAGCCTGTAAAAATAGGAAGCCATCATTGTTCTGGGCCTTCAAGTATACAGGGGAGTCAACCATGAAAGCAGAAGGTGGCCATTTGCCTGTGCTGTGGGTTCCACAGTTGTGCAAATCATCCAGGTCCCTCTTCCACCCTTTTCAGGTTTTGGCTTACACAGAAGTCACAGTGCAGTTGTGGTTCAAATGAGAGGAGCTAAGACTCTTAGAGATCGGAACACTTGTGACTCCAACACAATCACATATTAAGTCACCGGGAAGAAATTGACACCTACCACGTGCCAGGAACCATTCAGTAGTGAACAAAGGGAGACAGACAGTGCATTCTAAAAAATGAAATACTTTTTCAGGTGACAGTGAGGGCTTTGGCAAAGCTAAAAGCAGGCCCAAGGGCAGGGAATGCGGGGTCTGGGTGGGTAGTTGCTGTACCCAGGATGCTGAGAGGTACTGCTATGTCTAAGTTAACATTGGTGCAGACATCTGAGCAGAATAACTACCCTTTCAGGGAGCAATGGGGCTCAGGAGAAGACAAAAGCCTGCACAAAGGCCTTCAGATGGGGGTGTTCATGAGGGACAACTGGTAAACCTACACCATAGAGGCAGTGCAGAATGAGACAAAGCTGCTGAGATCAGAGTGTTGGTGGGGCCTTGGGCATGCTGGCTACCTCACTTTTCTTTGCTAGGAATATAGAGTAAGAGGTTATAAGCTTCCCTTCAACTCCAAAATTTTAACATGTTTTATTTTCATTCATTCTTTGCTATATAATTCAAGCACATTCCATTTAAACTCACTTATATTGGGCAGGGGGGATCATCCAAGTAGATATTAATTTTCCAGATCCAGTACTGGGTGTGAAAAACCAAAGCTTTCTCTAATAGGAAAGAACGTCACACAGGCATAAATTTTCCATGCAAGTTCACAAAGGCGGATTTGACATTTAATTCTCAAAACCACAATAATCTAACACAGTTTTATTCACTTTTTCCAAGGAAACCATACAAACTGTATACAAATATCCCTAATCCAAAATGAAAGCTCTTTGTAATAAACTCCACTTTGGGAATTTAGGACGGATCAAGCAATATTTACAAGAAAAAGATAAGAAGAGGATGGGTTACTGATTTCAGTAAAACCTCCTTGGAAATGGTTTGTTTTCCACTTGGTATGTGGGCTCACAATGTGGTTCTGATCTTTCGGGAACCATTTCTTTAAAATAATATGTGATTGGGGAAGGCGGGATTTCAGAAAGCCACAGATGCTAACATGAAATTACCTTTACCTAAACCTACTCAGGAAGAAAGTAAAACAAAACAAAAACTTTTGTAGAGAGGATACTTTGGCCAGAGCCCACACCTCCAGCTTTGAAAGTGTCTAGAAACCCACCGTCTTGGAGAAGGTACTTGTGTGAAAAGAAGATTTCTCCGTGGGTCTCATGATGGGCACACTGACTTCCTGTCCATTCTCACATAAGGAGAATCCTCCAGCAAGACAGATTTTTACTGTGGTCATTCTGGGAAGCCAGGATGGCATTGTGGGAAGAGCAAGGATTGCACAGGACCTTGGGTCCAGCTTCATGGAGGCCACTCCATCCTGTTAATATATTGCTAAGCATCTGACTCTCCAACACCCACAGTAAATGCGCACAGGTCAATTCCAATTCTGTCTGTTTCATTCATGGCCTATCCCCAACAAATTCAGTTGAAAAAGAGTTCCTACAAGGCCAGTCAGCAGCCATGATGGTGCTTTTACTCTCTCCAGTGTTCAGGGGGAAGAAGGAAAGTGTAAAGATACAGGATGGGAGCCCATGCACTTGGATACATCTTCCTGGGTAAGAAATGCCACCACAGAGAGTGTGCCCTGGGCCACTGTACACATCACACATCAATGCAGTTTGTATGAACTAAGTGGTGAATGCCATCAAATTCTCCCCATAAAATAATCACCAAGCTGTAAGATCCCACAGTTAACAACAAGTCAAAAGCAAAAACAAGCTAGGCATGATGGTGCATACCTGTGGTGGTTCCAGGACTTGGGAAGCTGAGACAGAAGGATTGCAGGTTCGAGGCCAGCTTCAGCAACTTAGGGAATCCCTCAGAAACTTAGTGAGACTCTGTTTCAAAATAAGAATAAAAAACTCAGGATGGGAGTATAGCTCAGAGGTAGCATGTTCCTGGGGTTCAATTCCTAGTACCCAAACAAGCAAACAAACAAAGTTATACATTTCTTCTACATCCTGTTGCTGAGAATGATTTATGTGGTTCCATGGTAACCCATTTGTACATGTAGTTTTGTAGCCATTTAACAGTACTGAGGGACAGTAATAGTGGTAAGTTACAGTAGAAGGACAATGACATCTTCTTTGTACTGGTGGGATGTGTGAACTGAAATATTTTCAATCTAAGAGCAATCATCTCTTCATCTTGGACAGGTGCATGCACCCCTCTCACAGGTCATGCCTTCCTGGGGAGGATGTTATTGTCTCCTTTTAACAAATGATTACCCTGAATATTAAGTTTCCAAACTTAGATAAGTCTTGTCCTCAATCTCAATCTGAAATGGCCCAAGGGGTTAGTGTTTCATTAGTACTCACAGGACTTTAATTTATGGAGGTGACAGAATGACCATGCAGAGAAATCAATGTCATGGAAAGAAAATGTATTACTTATACTTCCTGAAATAAGGGAGCCACAGGGCACCCTGCAGGGGCCCAGGGAAAGCATCTGGATGGTCAGAAGGCAGAAGACAGGACCAAGAGAAAGGCTTAGTCACAGCCCTTATTGAAGCTTCTGTGGAAAGTAAAGGTGGGAAGGAGTGTACAGCATAGGAATGGCTTGTGTGGATGTTTCTAGAGGGTTTGGGGTGGTCTCTGTTGACTGATACTGGGTCCTGGGGTGATTTATGGCAGAGAGATTATTGGCTTGGTGTTGGAGTCAGACAATAAGGTGGCCAGGGCACAGGAGGGGTGAGTTCCCAGCAAACTAACTTTCAGGAGAGAGGGCAACACTTTTGCTGGTGGATTGTGATTATGGATGCTAACTGTACATCCAGAATCTGAGAAACACAGAACACAGAGGTACAGATTTGAGATAGAAGATATTTTCAGTTTTGAAAATTTCCTCTTGGGTCTGGTAGGTGGCCAATGGCCATCAAAGGGTGGTACCTGCGGGCATTTAGATCTGGAGCCCACAGCCAAACGTGAATGGAGAATGACATTGGAAGCCACCTATCCAGTGTTCCCTTGGTAAGCAGACTCCAGACCCATGTGGGAGGGAAGAACCACTGTTTCAAGTTCAACATTCAGCAGTAGGGTGTCTCTTCCCACACCTCCGCCTTCACCCCACTGTTGTGGAACTTCGAGTGGCTGTCAAAGCTTCTTCTGTTGGTGTTTATTGTCCTTACCTAGCATACACCAGGTCAAAAGCATCCCATTTAAACTAAAGGCACACACCTGTAATTCCAGTACTTGGGAGGCTGAGACAGGAGGAACACAGGTTCAAGGACCGCCTCATTAAGTCGTAAGACTCTCATCAACCTAGTGTTTTAAAATAAAAAAAAAATAATAATATAGGACTGGGAGGATAACTCGGAGGTAGAATGCTCCTGGGTTCACAACCAAGTACCACACAAAAACAAGACAAAATAAAACAAATCAGGAAAGGAAAAATATTTAGGAGACTTGGAAGAATATACCAAACACATAGAAAATCTCTCAAAAAGTCTGCTCCTCAACTTGGACAAGCAGAGCACATGTTATTTTTGTATTTGTTTTGCCCTAACCTTCAAGATATGATGATGGATATCTCTTCTGAGGAACTATCAGACAGGAAGGAACCAAATGAATGTTTAGAATGTATGTGAGTGTGGTCAGTGTGTGCAGAGTCCAGCTCCAGCAATGGATGGTCTCAGGGTACCCTTGGACCACACTCCTGCAGCAAGGACTCCTGAAGATAGCATGGGTCAGGACTCACCTGCTGCACATGCTCTTGCTCTCTCCTGGACATAGTGCTGTTACTCCCATCTGCACTTAGGTTGTATTTACCAAAGTTGTGGATGACCAATTACACCTGATGTTTTAAATCATGCTTCCAATCAGAGAGATTTGAGTGGCTGTGGACAACAGCTCTACTGCAAATATTCTTCCTATTTCCCTTAGAAATATTTGTGAATTTCAGCTTCCTTCATATCCCTCTTGCAAGCTGCTAAATCCTACTTGCATTTTCTTCTCTGTGTAATCTTCTGTCTCATATATGCAGCAAGAATTCTGTCCTATTTGGTGACTCACCGTGTTCTTTCAAAATTCACTCCTTACTCTATCTATGATTTTTCATTTATCAACCTCTGATTAATGCCTATTTTTCTTAGACTAACATGACATTATTCTTTATTTATTCTTATATTTCTTTATATTATCAGGGTAGGGACATAGTTTTTCCTGTAGATTCATTTCCTCCATCAGGTTACAATTTATTTTTTACTTCTTTTAATCTTAAGAAGATAATCTTTAGAAATCTTTCCCTTCTAGTTTTATCCTGCTTCTCAGCTAAACATGCAATAATCTCCTGGATACCTATTTAGACATTATTTTTTAGTACTAAAAATCATCCTAAACACCCTTCAGTAAAGATGTCAAGACCAAGATAAGTCAACTCTTCGAACTATCTGATAAGGGTTTTAAAGTAGCTATTAAAAATGTTATGACAGTCTATTAGAAACAAATGCAAAAAAGAGAAAAATAAAATTGTAACAATAAAATAAAGTCATAAAAGTAGCTAAATTAAGTTATACATTGAAAAATATAATAATAGGTAATAATCACTGGGTGGGTCCCATAGTAGATAGAGATTCAAGAGATAAAATAAGTGAACTGAAGGGAGAATATTAGAATTAGCTCAAATAAACACAGAGAAAATAGACTTCAAAATAGGAATAGAACCTCAGGGACCTGTGAAGCAATAACAAAATATTCACCTAATTAACATGCCAGAAGGACAGGAAACAGAGAGTGGGCTGAAAGACTTTCAGATTCAGTAATTCATGGCTGAAAACTTACCACATTTTGCAAAAGACACAAACTTAAAAATTCAAAATGCTGAGCAAATCTTAAACAGGATACACTCCCTCTCAAAGTGGATAAAAAGGCACCTCATAATTTGCATCCTAAAACTAAAAACAAAAGAATCTTAAAAGCAATGAGGAAGGATGAGCACATGAGAGGGAGGAGACACCACATGTAATGGCATCAGGATTCTCATTGGTACTACAAGGGGGCAGGGTAGGGGCCCTTTAAATACCCCCATTAGGGCTCAAAGCAAAGAACTATCAACTGTGTTTCCATGCTGGGGAAATACCAGCAACCCCCAAAAGAAACTTAAGGAATCTGTCCTTCCCAGACATATCCTTGAAGATTGTCTAAGTGAAATTGTTTCTTTCAATGGAAAGGAAATGATGAAGGAAGGAAACTAGAAGAGTCAGGAAGGGAGAGAAGAAAATGGAAAGAATGAGACAGAAGTACATACAACAGACTACTTTTATCACAGGTTTTATTAGTCATTTTTAATCATTGAAGCAAAATTTATAATACTGTCTGATACTCAAGATAATATTTTAAGTAGAGAAAGTAAAGATAACTATATATAAGTGAAGTATCCATACTTCACTGAAAATGGCAAAATAAACCAGGTGTGTTGGTGCACACCTGCACTCCCAGTACTTGTGAGGCTGAGAAAGGAGGATTGCAGGTTCAAGACCAGCCTCAACAACTTGGGGAGACTTTTAGAAACCTAGGGAGATCTGAGTTTCTAAAAACATAAAAATAGCTGGAAGCATAGCTCAAAGGAGAATACCTGTTATAGTTAGGTATAAAATGTCCTATAAAGAGCTCATTTGTTAATGTTTGGAGTTGATGTAATTAAGTTTTGAGGGTTGTAATCCCATCAGTGGATAAATCCATTCTTTGGGTGGTAGCCTGGGCCAGGAGGGTGTGGCTGAAGGTCCAGCCTTAGGGACTGTGTATGGTTCCTCTTCCCCCTGCTCTCTCTTGCTTCTGGCCTCCATGATGTGAGGAGCACAGCCCAGGCGCTCTCCTTCTCTCTGCCTCCTGCTGCCATGCCCTGAGACCTGCTGTCCCTGGTCTCACAAGAACTGAACCTGACATGATGATCCTAAATGTGAACACACCTTCCATTGGAGCCTTAAAATGAGGGAAACAAAAACTGACAGCTAAAAGAAGAAGTAGACAAATCCACAATTACCTTCCTCTCTACAATCGATAGAACGACTTAGGCAGAAAATCATCAGTATAGAACATCAAAACAATGTATTCAAACAACAGAATCTAATTAACATACAACATTCTACTCAAGGCTACAGACTATTTTTCAAAGGCTTGTTAAGATAGCCATTAGGAAAAATAAAACCAGGCCTGGGGATGTAGCCCAGTGATAGAGCACTTGCCTAGCTTATGTGATGTTGAGGATGGAATATGGTCTCATTTTCTCATTTTACAAATGAGAAATGTAAATTCTGGGAAGGTTAAGAGTCTTGTAGTAATCAAGCCAAGGCTCTGTGAATAATTTATAATGCTGAATGGGATCTACATCTTTTTCATCTCACTACTAAACTTCCATGAAAATAATGAGTCACCCTCTGTCTCCTCTAAATAGTTGAAAACAAAGTATCTCTCTACATTTACATGAGCTCAAAATATTAACCAAATATTTTCCAAATATCTCTGATAGTTGAGTCGGAAACTGTATAGGTGTATGACATGGTATCTTTAGGTGAAAATGCTATGTCACAAGCTGTATAAATTATCTGATTTTCATAGCAGCCAACACTGTTGAGCTACATTGCTATTAGCACTACTACTCCTTTCATTTTAAAGTGCTATAGTTCTCAGTCAGGCCAAACTGAAATTCCATCCGTCTCTTCATACTGAAGTGAAATACAGTAGGCCATAACAGCTACTTGTTTTCTGTTTTGGATATTTTATTGTATTTCTTTTATAAGAATTAGTTAGTCTGTTCCTGCCTTTAAAACTGAAGCCAGGCTTGTATTTTCATGGTATGATTTGTACCAAATTGAAAGATAAGGAGACCAAAATTCATACTGGTATATCTATATCTGTATCTATAACTACATCTATATATATGACTGAAATTCATAGGTATATATGATGTATGATATATATATATATACATACACACAAACACACACACACTATATATATATATATATATATATATATATATATATATATATATGTATATGCATAGCAAAATAATAGCAATGGTGATATAAATGTGAAACACACATAGAAGGATGAACCACTTTGGCTTCGCTTTTTCTTCAGAGGCCTGACTAAATCCCTTGAGAGCTGGACTCCACATCTTGAGTGCTTCCTGTTATTTCTCAGGTTCCCAGTAAGATCAGGTACTTCCATCCTCCTAGAGACCCCTGTCTTCTCCACAGTCCAGGCTGACTCCATGTTGGATAAATAGTGCTTCTGCTAGCCCCGACCCCGGACACCTCCTGTAGTCATCAAATGAGAGCAGCATCTTGTTCTGTCTTTGTCATTTCCCAAGCTATCCCCAAACAAAATTTCTCAGTGTAATGCAAGCAGGGAGAGCCTGTGAGAATATAATCAGATCTTCTTGGTCACAGGAATAGCTTGACTTGGGCTCCATTTTGTGAAACTGCCGTTGTGTAACTTTGTGTGTGTTTGCACGTTTGTAAAGATAACATTTCCTGGGAAATTTTGAATGTCAACCTGTCCCCCAGCATCCCTTTCAGACAATGACACTAAGACTGTGAGGCTGTATTCCCATCAATAGGAGCACAGTGCAGAAGCCCTGAGCTGAAAACAAAATCGTATTCACTGGTGGCAGGATCTCTTTTTGCAAAAAGTAAAATTTGCCTTGCCAAGCTGCTTTGAAATATGTGTTTTATGACTCCATAGAAATTTACTTCTGACAAGCCTGGTCATTATTTTAAAATAGTAAAAATGACAGCATCCATTTTAACCTTAGGGACAGACAAACCATTGCTATGTCCCTCAGACAGTTTTCTGGAGGGAACCACTTCCCCAGTGTACCTTCCCATCCTTTACTTGCACCCGTGCACTCTCAACCAATAGACAGAACCTTTCTTCTTTGTCTACTCTCAAACAATATTGAAACCCCTCTCTCTGGACCTAGACAGTGGGAGTCACCAATCAATTCATGATTTCTCTCAGTCTCTATATCCAAAGAGATTATTCTTTTCATTAAATATATAGAATTAAAGCAGCTAAGGACTTCCCTCTTCCATTGATTAACTTTCCCCCACTAAATAAATAGCAATTACTCTTGTAGATGGATGTTGTCACTTTGCCAGAGTGTGGAAGAAGCTGAAGTTGTTTTGTTTTTTAGCTGTGTCTTCTCACTGACTTAGAAGTAGGAACTACTTGGTACTTCAGCTAATAAGCCCCCACTCCACCCTCAGTAGGACCTCCCAGGACCAGTATTACAGATGTAATAGATGAAAGAGGTGCAGCCAATCAGGCGTCTAGAATTTGCATTTAATCTTAGACTGGGAAGTAATTTCTATCACTACTTAAGTCAGAGCAGAAATACAACTCCAATCAGTTTGGATTTGGATGCACTTGACCACATAGTTGGATTCATGAAACTCCTATCTGGCTAAATGTACAATCTTGACTCCAAACTTTAGTTAGTCTTACAATAAAGGGACCTTGCATTCTATATGGCTGATTTTTTAACTTAGCAATGCATTACATCACTGTAGTGGTAATCCTGTTCCTACCTCTCTACTGCAGTGATTAACTCTATAACCATGAACCTAATCCTTCAAGGCAGAAACAATATATACACACCTCCCTTTTCATCACCAAATTTCATGTGAATAGTCGACTCCCTTTTATTTGGGTTTTCACGCTTAAAATTTCAAAAATCAGGGTGATACTTAGAACCAATATTTATGTGACATGATGATGTCTTTTATTCAATAACGACCTTTTATAAAATTAGCTATATTCATAATACTGGTGGCACATAAGAAAGAAAAACAATTCCTGATAATTCTCATTCCAAAACTTATTCTTCACCTTTGTTCTCCACTTAATCTCATAGTCATTAATCTCAAGTGAAGTTCCTTCATCTCATCTAGAATATTGCAAAAAGCACTCTCCTGGTCTACTGTTTTTTCCCTCTGCTTCCATAGGCTTCATCAGGCTTCTGTTCACACTTGAATCCTTCTGGGAAAAGTCCCTAGAACAGACATACTGCCCCCATAGAAGAAAAATTGTTTGAGGGCGCTAAAAAGGATTACATTTTATTTATAAATATCACACAAATATATACAGTATACAAATAGATTTATAGTATGTCTCAATCAACCTTCTTACTGATATAATCCAAAGCAACTAAACACACAACTTAGAGAAGGAAGATTTATTTGCTCATAGCTTTTTGTAGATCTCAAAGCTTCAGTCCATATCAAGCTGGGTTGTATCTTCAGAGCTCAGGGCATGTGGCAGGAAGCAGAGAGAGGGAGAGAGCAAGGGCTCTGCTCCCATTATGGAAGCCAGAAGCAAGAGGAACCAAGCAAGCAAGGGGATGCAAAGACAAAAGCACAGTCCTGAGGCCATACCCCAGAGACTCATCTTCTCCAGCCATCCCACCTAGGTTACCACACAGGCCACGGTAAATCCACCACAACAGATTTATCTACTGATGAGATTACAACCCTCATGACTTAATTGTATCAACTCTGAACATTAATATATGAGCTCTTCAGGGGGCATTCTGTGTGTAACCTGACACAGTATATCTGTGAATTAGAGTTTCATGGGGAGGAAACTATCTATATATCTATCAGTGGGGAACTGGTTAGTTAATTTTAGACCCATTCATATTATACTAGACTAAGAAATATGAGAAGAGTCTATACTATTATGGAAATCTGTCGAGATATGTAGTTCAGGGCAAAAATAAAACTATATAATAATATAATCAGATTTATGTAAAATACATATCACACACACACACACACACACACACACACACACACACACACATGTGTGTTCACATTTGCATCACAAACTCCTAAGATTGATAAGATACCAAACAGTGTACATGATGGAGGTAGGTTTTTGCTTCTGACCACATACCCCTTCCATGCTATTTGATGAATCTATCACTTTTATAGGTTTTGCTTGAACAAGCTTATGAAGAGGAGAAACTTATGTTCTCTAGCACCTGGGTGGAAGAGAATCTATGTGCACTAGGTGTTCTGCTCATGCAATTTGCCCACGTTCACTAAAGCGTTCTTCTGAGTGATTTTAAGTCATAAAATACATTTATATGGTTTGTTAAAACTAACCATGTTATCCAGTATTTTCTTCACATTTTATTTTAAGCTCAGTGTTTGTACTTTGGTGCAAAAAGTTTTTAGAGGACAAGCTTAGTATAACAGGAAGTAGTAAATCTGATCATAAAGCCTCAGCTAGATAGATATTTTAGTTTTGCTCCTGAAAACAAATGTTGTGCCTATGGCTTTTGTATTTGTGTCTTAGAAACACATTTTAGAGCCATGATTTGTTGTATTATATAACATTCCATGAAGTTGTACAAATAGAGTAAAATCTTTTAGAATTTTATGCTAGGAATAGTTGAATGGTTAAACAATTGGATTCTAATTTTAACATAGCAATAGGAACTTTTTGAGCAACATATTTTCCTTTTGTCTTGCCTGGGAAGATGCCCAGAAGTGGTCAATTTGATGTTCAATTATCATATCAAAATTTCAAGAAGACTGACATTATTATACCTTTCTTCTCCAAAGTGATTTATTTATTGATTGATTGATTTAACCATGTTGCATATGTATCTTAAAGTAAGACACCTCACTTATTTTGGGATCTCTGCAAGTTATTTATATTAAAAAACAAAGATAAGATCATGAAACCTGAGTAGGACTCATTAAACTTTTATTTCAGGAATTTTGGATTGTGAATGAGGAAGAGGAACTAAATTTTATTATACCTTTCATTTGAACTGAGGTCATCAGAAAAATCACTCTTTCTGTTATCTTGGCGTGTCTGCTTCATATTTTGGCCAAAGCCAAGAAGTACAGGGAGTGTCAAGTATTAAAAATATAAAAGAACAATTACACAAACAGTTTCAGAAGGTTACAAAAAGGTACAGGTTAAGGTTCAAGTAATTTATTTCTTTCCAGATGATTATTTTATTTCTTATTTGACCCTGAGTCTGTGTTTCTCAGTTTAAATGTTTTCTTCCAGTTGCAATGATTTTAAAAAGCAAAAACAAAACAAGACAAAAAACTTAGTCAATAACTTCATAAGAGACTTATCTCAACATAATTTTCTCATGGATAGTGTCCTAAAACTTCAGCTCTAAATCAAGTTCTGAAGAGAAAGGTGCATGGCTGTGTTTACAGCAACACACACACACACACACACACACACACACACACACCTGTTGACACTCTCACTCTCACACATTAGCATGACAGCAGAGGCAAAGCAAATTGTGTGCTGAGTTGCACCCTTTCTGTCCTCCCTTTCTTTTTGGGGTGGCTCCTATAGCACCACTGGATAAAAACATTCTGAAGCCATCTGCAGAGGAATGGTGTCCTATACAATATCACTGTAGACTCCCAGGTCAGGCTGGCAAAGGGAGTGCTTGCTTCCTCCCACCTCTGCAGGTGTGAGTCAGCTCCCTCAGGACCTGAACCCTGACCTAGACACAGAAAGAACCCTGAAGCTTCTCTCCACCTGCAGTCTTCCTCTGCATGGAGGGGAGAGGTGGTCAAGTGCCCTGGCTGGGGTTCTGGTGTGTGACTTGCCTGCAAGAGGTGGGGAATAAGCATGGAGACATTCCACTGTTTGTAGCCCTGGGCCTCTCTCAGCTGTGCCTCCTTGTCCCCAGGTTGAGAGAGTCCTCCTTTGTGGAGGAAAGTGGTTTGGGTAAACAGGACCACAGATGATTTTCAGCTCTACTCTCAGCAATCATGGAATGAGAGAATTCCAAGCCCTACCTAAGAGAGGAGTCAGCCACTGGTGAAAACTCACTGCCTGTGAGAACACCGGAGACCTAGTCCTGTTTATCTCCTGTGCTTCCTCTTCTCTATAGGCTGTGAATTCTCCAGCAATAGAATCCTTATCCAGAAAGAATCCTGGGCTTCATTCAGGCACAGTGAAGGTAGGAATGTGTTTAAGTCTGCCTCATCTTGGAAAATCAGAAGCCTCAAACAGCAGGTCAGTCCACAAGGCTGAGAAAACCCAAGGAGGAGAAGCAGCCAATACTGGTGCCTTGTGGATGAAGAAAACTGAACTGCAGCAAAGCCAGCTGAGTGGGCAGGTGGCCCAGGGACCTACCTGCCAAGGAGAAATGATTCATGGGACCTGGAATCCTAAAATAAATAAAAGAAATCCACATTTTCAAACTGTCTTATGGCATGGGTGGAAAACATATGATGTGATAACTTTTCAGAACACAGATGGTTCACAGTAATGGGTAGAAGTATAGATGTGGGATATTGAGAAATATGCTATTAGTGCAAAAGATACATAGGCAGGTTGAGATACCTGCAAAAATATCTCACCATTATCTCATTATCTATTATCCTCTTATTATTATCTAATAATAAGTCTATTATTCTATAAATAAGAAAGTTCGATTCAATGGCACACTTCCCCACTTCTTGGGAAAAAAAATGTAGGGATAAGTATGAAGAAATGAAGTCCCATATTATTGAAGAAGTGTTTGAAATGAGTTGTGGGACTTTCATCCCTTTAGTAAACATTGATTGCTCATCTACTGTGTGCCAGACACTGGGCTACTAGCTAAATATATCACTGTGAGTAACTCTTGTGGGATTGATAAGTGGGAAGTATGACTTATAGTTTTGGGGAATCTGTACATTGAACCAGGCACCATACAAATCATCTGACATAAGATTCACTTTTACTCCTGGAAGAAATTAAAAAGTAATGTTTCAGTTGGCTGACTCACTTGCCCATCATGGCCTATGTCTTGCCTTTGAAGAGTCCCTTCATCATATGTGATCAGGTAAAATGGTGCTTCCTGTTTCCAGGCAGCTCCTCCTGGTGCCTGATCCTTCCCTCTCTCTCTCTGACCCCCCCACCCACCCAAATGCTCTAAACTTTTCCAATGATATAGTTTATGCCTCCTTTCCAGGGACTATCTAGAATCCTGATAAAGTGCTTGAGTAATTTACTGATGATCTTAGATAAGACTGAAAATCCCTTTCTGGGAAGCAGATTTGCCTCTCCTAGTCTATGTCAGAGTTCCTAGAACAGTACAGCCTCCTCTAAATACCCTGAGACACTTCTAAGAATCTTAAGCAAACATTCCTCCTCTGTGAGTTTCCTTTTCATCTATAAATATTCTTTAGAGAAATATTTTAATTGGATTTCTGATGGCCTTTTCCCCTTTCCAGCTGGTATGAAACCAGACTGTGGCATGTGCTGATGGTTAACAAAGATGACAAGAGATCTTAATACCCCAGAATTCTCTCACTCCTTGTTTCCTTCAAGTTTTTCCCTCACTTTCAACTTGGGGACAGAGGAGTAGATTGGGACAAGACAAGAATAAAGAAAACTCTTTTGTGACTTTTCTTCCACCTTAAGTGTTAGACCTTTCAACTGTTCCTCACCAGGGTCTGTTGGTGGGATTCTTTTGGAAGAAAGTGTCATTTCTCTAAAATTGGATGGAAAAAATATGACATCACCAATCTCACTAACTTCTAGCCTCATTCCTTTTTGGACTAGACAAAAGAGAAGCACATTAATATCAGAAATACCTGTGACCTTTTTCCAATTGTAATTGCAGATATTTTCCCATGACAATTGTAGTGTTGTGTGTCTTGCTTTTTGTGTTTAAATCCACAATTCTGAGAGGGGTCCCTAAAGGGGATTAACCAGGAGCCCAAGGCACAAAAGTAAGTTTCAAGACTCTAGATTCAAGGAGATGACTAAAGTTAGGAGTGAAAATTCAGACAAAGAAATAAAGCTGAATCTTTTAATTTATTGGTGTGATCACTTGAAAATAAGATTTTTCTACTATATCTCAAATGTCTTTTTCACAAGAAAACCTTCCAAATTATATGCACTTTTTATATACACAAAAAAAGAATAATATTAATGAGTAAGATAATGCTAATTTTGTATAGACTAAGCTTAGTTTCTAGGAAATTTACCTCATTGAATATAGTAAATTTAGCTAAAATGGGATTTGAGAGTATTTTGTGGAGTAGAACTTGGAGCCACATCATTTGCTTTCAATGCATCCAGTCACCTTGGGCCTTTGTGTGCACTTGAGTACTTTGAGCTTCTGTAGTTTAGAGTGAAAATTAGTACAGGTGTCACCAAGTTTAGGACAGAAGTATTAAGTACACTTTCATATGATGCAGAATGTTTAACAAGTGCAATGACCTACCACCATGGAATCACTATCAACAGTTTAGGATGAGAATCCTTAACTCCTATGAGCATGGCCCTGGCCTCCACCCTCAGGGTCAGGAATGGGATCAAAAGTCTTGTTTTTCACCCAAAGTTCTTCCCCTGACACATGAGGGTGAAAGAAAAGCTTTAATGTTGACTTTTCATGTTTGACCTTGGTGTCAGAAGTCCCATGGCCAACAGGAAACAAAAGTGGAGAGAGATAAGTTTCCTGGAAACTTCTGACTTTGCTGCTGAATGAGGGCTGGACCAGGGCTCACCAGCCTGTGGCCTTGGCTGGACAGCTGCAAATGTAGGAAAATAGCAATCAGCTCCAGCAGAAAAGGCTGATCGCCCTGAGGTCATTGACCTGTTCAGACTGTCTCAAACTTGGAGTCAAGGCTACTGTGGTTGAGGAAGAAGAAATGAGAATCAAATTAAAAGTGAATCTCTTCTCAGGAAGAAATTTCTTCTCTTTTCATGTAGGTAATTGGCTTCACTCCTTTCCTCTTTCTCCCCTCAATACACATTGAATCTTTGCCAACCGATGATGCTAAGCCAGCCAGGCTTCTCCTATCTACTAGAGAAGAGCATTTTGTGGCCACCAGGACAAGAGTTTTCTTAGTCTTTCATTCTGAGGCATGGTCCAAACAATTTGTTATCAATAATTGGTAAGGATTGGAGCCCATGTTACTTGTATCTCTCAATATACTGGAATAAATTAAAGACCAACCTTTGATTCATACATCCTTTCTAAGATGCTTTTAAATTTGCTCCCCATCCTTATCTGTATTGCTGAAACTCAGACCCTTTTGGATCTACTAGCACATCCCAGACTATCTTCTCTATGATTCCACACACCATTTTGCTGGAGGGTTCTGAGGGAGCCTTCCACAGCCAGGACCTGAGATAACACTATCTTATTATATCACCTTCTTTGAGACTTGAAGTGAATACTGTGGAGCTTGTGGAATTTTTGAACCATCTAATTTCCACAGGGAACTTTTGACCATGAAACACTCTTTTGACAGAGTATGTAACAGCTGCAGCTGTCTTCTGCAGTACACCTTGGAAACATCATTCTTCATGAGCTAAGGGAGTTTCTAGGTTAAACTTGTCTTATTTGGGAAAGCAATATGGTAGAAAGAAGAGTCATAACAATTGGGGAAATTTACTTTGTAATGGATAGGATACCCTGCTAGGAAGTTAGTTCATATGCATTCAAAATTCCATTTAATTCTGATAATTTCACTTATTAAATGAATTTGGGAAGAAAGTAGTATTATCCTCCCTCTCCCATTTCTCTTTTTAGGCTCAGCATAAGCAATTTATATAATTTTTAAATCAGTCCTGTCTACTCCAAAGCTACCATGGTAAACTGAATGAGAGTGATTCAAACTGAATGAGGGTGATAAGTTGCAGCCTGTCCCAAAGTGCCATTTGAGTCCAGCTCACTTATTGCTCCAGTTTACTTAATTTTTATTTAACTTTATTTCTTTTTGTGGTGCTGGGAATCAAACCTAGGACTTCACACATGCTAGGCAAGTGCTCTGCCACTGAGCTACTGCCCCAGCCATTCATTGTTCCAGTTTATATTGGAAAATATAGATGTCCCTAAAGTCCTCTAATAAATTAATTGCCAAATTGTCCTGACATTAGTATATAAGACACATTCTAAAAGAGAGGGACCAGCTCTTGTTAACATGTTTATCTGGCACCTACCTGATACTCAATACTTAATGTATGGAATGAAGGACCAAAACTTAATAGAGCACCTGTGATTCTGTCTCACCACAGGTACCCTTGGATTCAAACATCATGAAGTTTCTAGTTTGAAAAGAAAGAAGCCACAACGGGAACCATCTGATGAACTCATGGATGCTGAAGTGCATCTTTTAACACAGCATCCTTTGGACAAGGCTGTGTTCACTTTGGTGAGAGCCTCCCTGTGGGTAGGAAGTGCACCCTCTCAAAGCAGCCAGGTGTATATTCAAGCAGCCCAGCTATATAGAGCAGATTGAAGGCAGGGCAGATTGGAGTCAAAAGACTCCTCTCATCATCTTACTCCATCATTTCTTGCCTGCATAGCTTTAGATAAGTTGCTTAGAATCTTTGGGTCTCTGGCAATTCATCTCTGAAACAATGAAAATTATGGCCTGCACTTCCATTATTATTGGGAAAATGATGTGGCAAACACAGATAACAGCTTTCAGCAAGCATCTTTTAAGAACAATGTACAGATGTGCAATGATGACCAAACACACTTGTGGGTGGTGTCCAATGCTCCTGCAATGCTAAATGTTGTCATTCTTAGTTGTGGGTCACAAATGGATTTAATTCACATGCTACCTAAAAGATTACCTGAAAGCTTCTTAGTCCATATCTAGATTTAATGAGAAAATTGTTACAATTAATAGACTTACATATTCTTCAGGTAGAAGAAGATTTTCTATTAGTATGGCTACAGAAATCAAGGTCAGAAAGTTTTTGAGGTTGCCTTTCAATTTTAAGACTTGGAAGAAAGTCCCTAAGCAGTATTGCTGTCGGAGAAGAGGAAAAGTTTGTTTTGATTTCTTGAATATTTTTTCCACTTATTACTTCATTAAATATACCCATTTTTCCCATTAAGATTTAGTTGAAACATCATCTCCATTTGAGGCATATTGAGGTGTAAGTAAGACTGTAGGAAATTCAGTTCACTTTGGAATAATTTCACTGTTTTCTTGGTGGTTCTCAAATGGATTTAGTGCTACAGCAAAAATATTGTAGAAATCTGTCAAACAACCTTGTCTCCAGCTTCAAGATGCTATGCTTAAAAATATGTATTGACCAACTTGTGTCCAGCATCTTAAATGTGCCTAATGGTTGCATGTTTTGGTCTGTTAGCATGAGTGATCAGTAAACAAGATAAAGTTCACAAAGTTTAATATTATTAAACCACTCTCTAAACATTTCCCTTATTTACAACAAATTGCTCATCTGGTAAGGAGCCAGGCATTTATTATACAACCCAGTGTTTAAAAATGTCTGTCACTGCATCATATGAAAAAAAAAGATGCCTAAAATATATTAGGGGAAGCTTTTTTTCTTTGATGTTCAACTAGGGCTCAAAGAGTGCTGAATCATGAATGCTGAAGAATGGTTTTGGAACAATTGTGGATGTTGTTGGACCCCAAACTTCTAATTTTCTCACACAGACCCTTTTCATTTAGAAACACAATCTGGTTTCCTGCTTCCTCTTTGTAATTCTTTATAATGGCGAATTAGAGATTCATAGCCCTCACTATTCTCTCCAAATTGCACAATGAGCTTCCTCCCTTGCCAGGGAGTCTTCAATGGGAATGAATCTTCCTCTCTCTGAATGCCATCCACATAGCCACAGGTTTGAAGAGATAGAGCCCTGCCACTTCCAACACTTTTCATGGGCTTTCTCAGTGATGGAAATTAACGCAAACTCTAGCTTTGAATGGATATATTGGAAAACATGTATAGGAGCTGTTTTGGTTATTCTACACATAGATCAAAGCTTGATTTAATTCTAATTTGTTTGTTAGTTAAAATATAATTTACAGTTAAATGCTGGTTGCTAAGCCCTGAAGACAAATCTTAGGTTCTGGGGATAAAGACCTTTGCTGGTTCTTGGTCCTCTGCAGGGGTACTGATGGAAAATCCCCTTCCACAGCCAGTGCAAGGCAAAGTTTCCTGCACAGGGTTCTCTGCTTCTCAGAGAGTAGTAAGCCCTGTCCTGGGGAGCATCCCCTCATGCCACACCAAGACTTGAGGTCTCTGCCTGCACACACTCAGGATTTCTTAGGACCCAGCCTGGAATTCAGGCTTCCTTCACTTACACTATTTGAGGACCAGCTGAGCAGTGCTCCTTGCTTTCCATCTTGGACCCACAAAATCCATCCCCTACTGAGCAACCGATGTGACTTACACACATTGTAAATCCCAACATTTCTTCCTCTCTGGGCTGCTCTGGCCACAGGACCCAGGCTGTCCTATGGGGAACTGTCACCCTCATTCACCTACCAGTTGCCTGATTTCTCTGCAGTCTCACTGCCAGACCATTGCTTCTCCTGCTGAATTAAGACAGGAATCTGGCATACGATTTTGGTCAGCAATTACTTCATGTATTACTTTTTTAAAACGTGTGTGTAATAAACCTGAGTATAGTTACTGAAAGGTTGCAAGTGGAGCAGCATTTGGGGATGTGGAAAGTGAGGGCACAGATTTACATACAAACTTCCCTGCTTGCTAGCTGTGTGGCTTCGACAAATTATGTATCATCACTCAATGATAGTGGGTGGAGAGATTTTTTTCTTTACAAAAGAAAGAGTTCAGATAGAAAGCAAAGATAGGCATTCCATTGACATTCTTGTAGCTATAATCTAAAAGATTGACCATGTAACTTAGAGGCAAGAAGGTTTTTTTTTTCCTTACCATTTCTGGTTCAGTCCATGTGAGACCAATGACCGCAGATCTCAGGGCCTGGTGGCAGGAAGCAGAACGAAGGAGAACATGGGCTGTGCTCACATCATGGAGGTTGGAAGCAAGACAGAGAGTGAGCAGGGGAGGAGGAACCATTTACATAATTCTCAAGTCCACATCCCCAGGGACCCAACTCTAGCCACACCCTAATGGCCTGGGTCACCACCCAGATAAATCCATTGCAATAGATGTATCCAATGTAGTATTACAACCTTCATGACTCAATTATATCAGCTTAAAACATTAATGAGTTCTTTAGGGAACATTTTATATCTAACTATAACAATGGGGGAAGTATAAGAAATTTATTTAGGAGCAGTTTTAAGAGAGAAGATTGTGTTAGAAAGGAAGGGTTAAGCTCTAGAGAGTTTCTAGAGCAGGTCCATTTCAGGGAGTCTTCCACTTGGCTGAGTTTTATCCAGTCTGGAAACCTCCCCTCCTCATATATATGTATTTGGGGAGGTCACTGCCCCTTTTGGCATTATACTTAATGTGCTTGCACTGTTTTCCACCATGTTGGAAATTTTGCTACAGTACCTAAGGGAAACCCATGGGTTTAGTGCTCTTTGCATGAATCACAGTTGGAAAGACTCTTAGCCAGTTACACCAGGTTTAGACTTAAGAAAGTAGTGTGTACTGGGCACCCTGGAGCATGTCTATAATCCCAGTATGTGAGGGAGCTGAGACAGGAGTATCCCAGGTTTAAGTCTGACTCTCATCAACTTACTGTGGTCCTGTTAAAAAATAATAAGATAAAATTTAAAATGGGCTTGGGATCTAGCTTAGACATAGAATACCCCTGGTTTCAATTTTCAGTACCACAATGGTATGTATTTATGTACACGTACACACACACACACACACACACACATAGACAATGAATGGTGTGTGTGTATGTGTGTGTGTGTGTGTGTGTTCATTGTATGTTTGTATGAAGGAACATGCACCTGCAGGTATAGCTGTGTCAGAAATTATGCAGGTAGTCTCTGTCCAATTAGTCATCTCAGTTGAAGTTTAATGTCATCAATTGCATCATTTTACCTGTGCAAATTTTATTTCACTAAAATGACATCATCCAATTAGAATATGAGGAGGGAAAACAGATTTGGCAAAAAAAGTCTCTGCACCTCCCCTTATTGTCCCATCAGATGAAATTGTTAACACCCACAACTTAATACCTATGTCAAGACAACATTTCAGTAGCCATCTATCTGTGGGGTTCTAGGTACCCAGGAAAGCCCTTTTGCACCCTCCTGCCTGTTGGATACTCACTGAAACTTGAAATCAGTGATTTATGAGGGCCACTTGGTCAAAGCGATGTTCTTCAAGCAGTGTACTTTCAGATTATATGCTGGGGAGAATCTTTTTCTACATGCTAGAGGAGACTCAGGGCAACATGGGCAAGTAAAGAGGAGATATGAGAGAAACTCACTGGAGAGAAAATGGGTTAGCAATTTGAAAGACCTGTCCCTGGTTCCCAAGCAGTCAAGATATCTGTCTTTTTTTCAGATCAGAATCCAGATATCAACTTTCAAGATCTCCATAACCTTTGCAAATTTTCCAGCTCTATTGGCGGTTACAGATATAATTTCCAGGCTGGATTATTCATGAATGTACAACACTACCACAATTCAGTTGAGGAAATGAGTCAGCTTCCTGACTCTCCTTATACTCAATGAAATATTTTGACCTGTATTTCTAGAATGCTCTTTCCCCAGCTCTCTCCCTGAAAGGTATTACTTTTCCAAAATCTAGTTAATCATGTTCTTCTGTGCCATAGCTTATTTTTTTTAACCTTCCCACTCCCCTTTAGAACATGCTGCATTTTCTTTAAGAGTGCTGATCACTTTCCATGATTACCCTTTTTCAAACTATCCATTAGATCCTGTGCTTGTTCTTTTCTCATTCCTCTTCCAACACCAGATTTCCCCTCCTCTCCCTCTATAAGGCACAATTTACCAAGGTTTTATGGACATTCTATAGGTGGTAGATGACCACTGATAGCATCTTCCACCTTTAGGGCCAAACCCTACCTGAGGGAGATGCAAAAACTCATACTAAGACGTGAAAACTGAGGATTAGATATAGGATATGTTCAAATCACAACCATCTAAAATCCAGTTAACCCAAGGAAAATGCTGCCCACCACTCCAATACACATAGGTAGACTGTTTAGGGTGTGTGTCATGCCTCCTTAGGTATTACCATCATCCTTTCAGCAGCAGGAGGAGTCTTTGTGTTCAGCCTCAGAGATCATGAGTCAAATGCTTATCTTTGATTCCCAAACTTCATCCCCAAATCTTATCTTCAAAAGCTTCAGCTTTAAACTGCAAATGGATGGGATTTTTAAAAGAATTTATTTCCTTTTTTTTTGGCTAATTTCTGTCCTTTTAGTCAAACTATGTCCTAATTTAGTGAATAATCTCCCTCTCTATGTGGTGGGAGATTGCATACAGAATATATGTAAATTATATTCAGATTATACATGGGTTATGTCTCTCTGATAATGACATGTGTGATTGAATCTAGTATCTAGTTTCTGTTCCTCTTTATCCCCTCCTGCGATCCCAGTACTGTATCCATGTACAATGAATGGGATATGCAGTGAGCTGAGAATTCACCCTTGCAAGATGCTTATGTGAAGATTCTGTAACTACTTTCAGTGAAATTGAAACAAAGCTGCCAAAGTAACATTCCTAGGAAGGCAGTCCTGCTCAAGGGGAAGAGATTCTGTGTTTTCAAACTCACTCCAGATTACAATTTTTCACACGTAAGCACATAATTTAATAATTTTTGACTTACCCATATATTTAAGTTTATTTACTTGATAGTTTTTTTGCATTCCTCTTTTAATGTTAAGATTAATTTCCTCCTAACTGAAGTGCATTGACTTGTAATTTCCTATTAACAGTGTTGAACTTGCCCAGTCATTTTTTAAAAGAAAATATTTATTTTGCACTTATTTTTGAATGATGTTTTAGTGAAGTCACCAGATGTTTTCTCTCAGCACTTTGAAGAAAGTTTTTCTGTTGTCTCCTGAAATTTATTTTTGTTTGAAGAGAGATCTGGTTGCCATTCCAATGATCATTTGGGAGGTAAAGGAGATTAAATGCCTTTCCTCTTGGTTGCTTTTTGAGCTTTTGTTTTTGCCTCGGTGTTCTGTATGTATGTTATGCACATATACACAGCTCCATGCACAAATGTGCACATATACACAGGTATAAGGAAACAGAAACACACACACACATACGATTATACACATACGCACATGCTACCACATGGGTGTATTATCACACACATATTTATTTAGGCTTATATTTATTATTACTTATCCTGATAATATTTTATTTATTTTCTCAGATAGACATTTTTTGAGTGTATAGCATGTGTCAAAGTCTATTCGTATTGCAATGTGTCCATTAATTTGTAAGAACATATTTTCAAACACAGAACATGCTCAGAAATGTTTTTCAGTTCTCCCTTCTCTCATTCTTTCTCTAATTTCTTAGCATTTCTCCTTTTATGTGTACACTAAGTCCTAATAAATATCACTGGACACCAACTATGCTTCTTCCAATTTAGGTATTTGATATTGTAGTTGTTTTAGCAGCTTTAGTCATCACAGCCCCCTATGATGTTAGGCTCATCATCCTCCCCCTGCTTATAGCTGAGGACACTGGAGGCTTCAGAGGAAGAGTGATGTACTCAGTTCACACAGCCATTGGGCAGTCATGCAGGACTCAACCCAAGTGACCATTCGACGGTGTCCATCTTCTCAACACTAGAGCCTTGCATAGCTAGCAACATATTTCTTAACTGATCTTTCATCTCTACCTTCTGTCTTTTTACCTCATGGTGCTGCATTTCGAATGGCTTTCCTGGTTTTTTCCTCTAAGTGTATCCAGTCTCTCTTCACTGGTGTCTTATTCACTCTTGCATCCATCTATTGAGTCTTTTCTTCATGTGTTCATATGTTTTTACTTATTGAAGCTTTTCCTCATTCAAAAATCTGCTTACCCCCTGTTAATTTTAGGTTATGCTTATTTTTTTAAATCTCATGTTCACATACCCAATGCTTCATCTGATTGCTCTTAAAAAGATCCCATTCGTGGAGATCCACCCTGCATGCTAGTGTGCCTTGGGTCTTCTTCACATGTTCCATTTCCCCATGTGTTTCTACAGCTTGGGGTGATGAGTGTGTGGTTTGTTTGTGGGAAGTCTTTGCTCCCCGACCGGGGCAGGTGCTATGGAGCAGATCTTTGCTTCTTCATGGGAGCTAGCATTCTTTAGAGACTTGGGTTACATTTTATATTCATTCCTAGGATTAATGCTTCTCTTATGGGAGAGTCACGTAAATTGGGATTCTTGTCCAATTGGTGGCACAGGCCTTGAATTTCAGCTTTTCATGGTTGAATTCTTATTTTTCATTTCCCAAGACTGAAAAAAAAAATCACAGGACTTTGTGCTCTTCCTTGGGTCTTTCTGTCAGAATATTCTGTTCCACTTTGGGAAGTAGGTTAAATGGTCTCAGTCATGTTTCCCATGTCTGCAGCCATTGGCAAGGTTATCTGCCCCCAAATGAGGGGTGGAACCCCAGCAGCCCTATACCAAGGTTGTACATTTCAGGGGCCTTCTACACGACAGTCAATGCACATCTACCTTCTGGCTCTCATCTTTTTTTTATCTCTAGCTCTTAGAACTGAAAATTCCCTTTTCTTTGTTTTAGGGTCAGCTACAAGTTAATTTCTGTTCCATGTTAGGAATTATTTTTATACATTCTAATGAGAGGCCTTTCCCATTATCTTACCCATTGCTCCAAGTTAAATAGGTATACCTTACCCATTTTCCAATTTTATTTGTGGTGTATGTTCCCTATGCCAAAACCACTTTATAAACAGCACAGTGTTCATTAACATTATCATGTTTTTCTCATTCTTACCCTTTATTGCTATTACATCTTAAAATATCAATAGATATTTTTTCAACAGTATTGAGTTTAGAGAACAACTAAGCAGAGTTCAGAGAATTCTTCTCCCTCACAGTTTCTCTATTAATAACATTGTGCATTTTTAGCCAGAAATCTCTAGAGAAACAGAACCTTTAGGATATCTAAAGACAGCTGTATGATAAAGCTTTGGCTAACATGATTGTGGGGGCTGAAAAGTCCCAACATATAGAACGGGAAAGCTGGAGACACAGAAGAATAGATGGTGTTAAGTTCTAGTCTAAAATCTGGTAAATCCAAGACCCAAGAAGAACCAATGTTTCAATTCAAGTCCAAGGGCAGAAAGAAGACCTGGACCCAAGCTCAGAAGTGAGGCCAGAGGAGTTTCCCTGGACTCAGCCTGTTCTGCTCAGGTCATCACTGATTGGAGGAGGGAGGGAAATCCGCTTTACTCACTCCACCAATTTAACTGTTCTCAACCAGAAAAACTTTAGAGATACAGCTGTAAGTAGCTTCTATTCCTCATCTTTCTGGCTGCAGCATCTATATTATTCTTTATGGGAATTACCTGTTGGTTCATTAGTCTACAAAGATTTTTTTTATATTGGCACATTGTTATCATGCATCTTTGTGAGGTAGAAGCTAGTAGTGGCATACATGCACACGTCATGCAGCACTTCTGTAATTCCTACCCTACTCCCTCTCTCCTCCCTCCTTCTCAAGTTCAGTTTAGTGATTGACTTTGAAATGTTTGTGAAAGTACATCATGTGCATTAGGGTGTTTCCGTCCGCCCCCCCCCCCCCCATCACCTTCAGTTAAGCCAACTTCTTGGCTCATCTAAGGTTTCTCCTTCTTCATCTAGAGTTCTTCCTATGACCCACTTTCTCCCTAGATTCTGCATATTAGGGAGAGCATCCGATTTTTTAATTTTTATGACAGACTAATCTCACTTAATATAATGTTTTCCAGTTCCATCCATTTCCCTGAAAATGACATGATTTTGTTCTTCTTTATGGCTGACTAAAATTCCATTGTGTACATATTCCATAGTTTTATAATCTATTTATCTGTTGATGGACATCTTGGCTTGTTCCATAGCTTGGCAATTAGGAATTGTGCAGCTATAAACATAGATACACATGCATTAGTCTGGTAGTTTGGTTTCCATTCTTTTAGGTAGATACTCAGAAGTGGTATTGCTGGATCATATTGTAGGTTCATTCCCACTCATATGAGGATCCTCTATACTGTTTTCCAAAGTGGTTGCACTAATCTGCAATCCCACCAACAATGTAATAGGGTTCCCATTTCTCCACAGCCTCGAAAGCATTTGTTATTGTTTGTGTTTTTAATCACTGCCATTCTAATTGGGGTTAGGTGAAGTCTCAGAGTAGTTTTGATTTGCATCTCTTTGATTGCTAATGATGTTGAACATTTCCTCATACATTTATTGGCCATTTGTATTTTTTCTTTTGTGAAGTGTCTGTTTAGTTCACGTGCCCATTTATTTTTTGATTAGTTTATTTGTTTTCTTAGTGGTGAGTTTCTTGAGTTCTCTATATATTCTAGATATTAGTCCTCTATCAGAGGAGTAGTTGGCAAAAAATTTCTCCCATTCTGTGTTCTCTTTTGAGGTTCTTGATAGTTTCCTTTGCTGCACAGAAGCTCTTCAGTTTAATGCAACCCCACACATTGATCTTCCTTTGAGTTTCTTGTGCCTTTGGCATCTCATAGAGAAAGATTTTACCTGTGCCTATGTGTTGAAGTATTGGACCTATGCCCTCTTCAAGTAGCTGCAAGGTCTCTGGTCTGACTTCCAGGTCTTTGATCCATCTTGAATTGATTCTTGTACAGGGTGAGAAAATAGAGTTTATTTCCATTTTTCTGCATATGGTTAACCAGTTTTGTGAACATGATTTGTTGAAGAGGCTGTCTTTTTTATACTGTTTTCTATATTGTATATTTTTGGCTCCTTTGTCAAAAATCAACTGGCTGTAAGTGTGCGGATTTGTTTCTGAGTCTTCTATTCCACTCCATTGGTTTATGTATCTGTTACTGTGTCAAAACCATGTTGTTTTTATTACTATGGCTTTGTCGTATAGTTTGAAGTCAGGTATTGTGATGCCTCCTGCGTGGTTCTTGTCTTCTTTGATTTCTTTTTTCAATGTTTTATAATTTTCCTTGTAGAGGTCTTTTACCTCCTTGGTTAGGTTTATTCCTAAGTATTTTGTTTTTTTGGGGTGATATCATGAGTGCAATTGTTTTCTCGATTTCTTTTTCAGCAAATTTATGTTTGGCATACAAGAAACCTTCTGATTTTTTTTTAAGATTGATTTTGTATCAGACACTTTGCTAAATTTGTTGATCAGTTCTATAAACCTTTTGGCTTAGTTTTTTTGGGTCTTCTTAGTATAGTATAATGTCATCTGCAAATAGGAACAGTTTTAGTTCTTCCTTTACTATTTATACTCTTGGATTTCTTTTTCTTGCTTTATTGCTCTGGCTAGAGTCTCAAGTACTATATTGAACAGAAGTGGTGATAATGGACATCCTTGTCTTGTTTCTGTTTTTAGTGGGAACTCTCGCAGATTTTCTCAATTTAATATGATGTTGGCTGTGGGTCTATTTTATATTGTCTTTATGATGTTGAGGTATCTTCCTTCTAGTTTGGTTCTCTGCAGTGCTTTTAGCATGAATGGGTGTTGAATTTTATCAAATGCCTTTTCAGAGTCTATTGAAATGATCATGTGATTTTTGTCTTTGGTTCTGTTTATGTGGTAAATTACCTGGATTGTTTTTCATATGTTTAACCAGTCTTGCTTTACTGGGATAAACCCGATTTAGTCATGATGTATAATTTTCTTGATGTGGTTTTGAATGCACATTGCTAGTATTTTGTTTAGCAGTTTTGTATCTAAGTTAATCAGTGATATAGGTCTATAATTTTCTTTTCTTGAGCTGTCTTTATTTGCCTTTGGTATTAATGTGATGTTGGCTTTATAGAATGTTTGAGAGAGTCCTATTTCTTGCTATTTTGTGAAATAGAATGATGAGTACTGGGATTAGCTCTTCTATAAAGGTTTTATAAAATTCACTTGGTGAACCACCTGGTCCTGGGCTTTTGTTTGATGGTAAACTCCTTATTGATGCTTCAATCTCTTTGATTGCTATTGGTCAATTTAAGTTTTCTATATCTTCTTGACTCAATTTTGGAAGATTGTATGTGTCTAGAAATTTGACAATTTCTTCTAGATATTCCATTTTGTTGGAGTATAGTTTTTCAAAGTAATTTTTGATGCTCCTCTGGATTTCCACACTGTCAGTGGTATTATCACCTTTTTCATCTCTTATTTTGGTAATTTGGGTTGATTCTCTCTTTCTTTTGGTTAGGTTGGGTAGTGGTTTATCTATCTTGTTTATTTTTTCAAGAAATCAGCTTTTGGTTTTGTCGATTTTCTGTATTTTTTATTCTCTACTTCATTTATTTCTGCTCTGATTTTTAATAATTTCCTGTCTTTTACTGGCTTTGGGGTTAGACTGTTCCTGTTTTTCAAGGGCTTTGAGATATGTCATTAGGTTATTCATTTGGTGATTTTCTGTTCTTCTTATGTGTGCACTCAGTACTATGAATTTTCCTCTTAGTACTGCCTTCAAGGTGTCCCAGTGGTTTTGGTATGTTGTGTTTCTGTTTTTGTGTGTTTGTAGGAATTTTTAAATTTCTCCCCTTACTTTTTCAATGACTCATTCCTCATTCAGCAGTGTGGTGTTCAGTCTCTGTGTTTATGTGGTTATTCTAGGTCTTCTTATAGTTGATTTCTAATTTTATTCCATTGTCGTCTGAAAAGATGCAGGGTATTATGTTACATTTAAAAATTTTCCCAGTGTTCACTTTGTGGCCCAGAATGTGGTCTATTTTTTTAGAAGGTTCCATGGGCAGCTGAAAAAAATGTGAATTTAGTTGTAGTTGGGGAAATAGTCTATATATGTCTAATAGATATGTTTGTTTTATGGTGTTCTTTAGGTCTGAGGCATAAAACTGACCTTTTGTCTAGAAGATTAGTCTAGTGATATGAGAGGAGTGTTGAAATCTCCCAGTATTATTATATTGGGATCTATGTGTGACTTTATATCATGAAGATTTTGTTTTATGAAAGTGGCTGCACCTATGTTTGGAGCATAAATGTTGACTATTGTTATTTCCTCTTGCTGAATTGTTCTTTTTACCAGTTAAAAAAATATCCTGCCTTATCTCTTCTGATAAACTTAGGCTTGAAGTCTAATTTGTCTGATATCATTGTTGCTACCCCTACTTGTCTTTAAGTTCCTCTGGCATGGATTACTTTGCTCCAGCCCTTCACCTTTAGTTTGTGAGTATCTTTACTTGTAAGGTGTGTTTCTGGCAGGCAGCATATAGATGGATTCTTGTTTTTAATCCATATTGCCACCTTGTGTCTTTTTATTGGGGAGTCGAGGCCATTTATATTCAGTGTGATTATTAAGTGATGATTTTTAATGTCTAACATTTTTTTAAAATTTTAACTTCTGTTTGAGATAGTGTTTGTTCTTCTTTTATTAGTTGTTTGCTTGCTGGACATTATTGTTTCTCTGTTTCTGATGTTTACTTGTTAATTCTTCTTTGTAGCTAATCTCCTTGAGTATTTTCTCTAGTGCTGGTTTGGAAGACATAAATGCTTTCAGCTTCTGTTTGTCATGGAAAGTTTTTATTTCCATGTCAATTTTGAGAGATGGTTTTGCTGGGTAGGAAAATCTTGGCTGCACATTGTTTCCTTTCAGAGTTTGGAATATGTTACTTCAGGCCCTCCTGACTTTCATGACTTGGTTTGGGAGTTCTGGAATGATTCTAATTGGTTTGCCTCTGAATGTCACTTGGTCTTTTACTTTTGTCATTTTTAAGATTGTCCCCTTGGCCTCTACATTCGTCAGTTTGATTTTTATGTGGCGTGGTGAACCTTTTCTCTGATCTTGTCTAAAGAGGATTCTATATGTTTCCTGTACCTAGGTGTCAACTTCTTTTTATATGTTTGGAAAGTTTTCTCATAATACTTTTTTGAAAAGATGTTTTATTCCTTTGGTTTTTAACTTCTATTCCCTCTTCTGTAATTATTCTTAGATTGGCTCTTCTAAAATCGGCCCAGATGTCGTCAATGTTTGCTTCATGCTGTCAAATTGTTTTTGTTTTTTTTTCTAAATTATATACTATGCATTCATATTTGGAGTGATCATCTTTCAAGAGTGAGATTCTATTTTCCACTTGGGATGATCTACTCTTTATAGTATGTATTGATGCTTTCACTTCAATTATTGCATCTTTCACATCCTCCACTTCCTTCAAGGCTTCTTTTTTTAATTCCTGTTCAGGGTGTCAGATTCTTTGTTTATTTGTTCTTTATTTCCTTCAGGCTCCCTCTGAATTCTTTTCAGAAATTCTGTACCATTCCTACTATTAAAGATCTGAATTGTTCTTCTGGTAATCTCTGCAATTCTATGTGGGTGAGTTCTGTTGCTGTGGGGTTGTGGAAGTTCATAGTTTCTTTGCTATTCTTCCTTCTCATGACTTTTGGTTTCTTAAGTTTATATCTTTGTTACTTTTGCTAGATTTATCTCAATCTATAGGTTTCTTATTTCTATTTTCTCTCTCAGAATAGTATCTTATTTTGGAGGTATATATTTACCACTAATTATGCCTTACCATTAAATAGACTCTACCATACAGTCTTTCTTTGTTCTCTGTTGTGTTTTTATCACCCTTTGAGGCCAGCCTTGAGAACTGTGTCTGCTATCGCCCCACTGTTGCTCTACCTGCAGATCGTCAGCACTGAGTTGGGATGACTCTGGGGCTCCTTCTGCCTGCTGCAATAGTGACATTGATGGGTTTCAGATGTTGAGGCCTGGGGTCCTGTCTGTCACTTCCATTATAGGGATTTGGCTCAGAGGTGTGAGCAGAATAGTTTGTGCCCTATACATTTCTAAGCCTTGATGTGTGAGGTATTGAGCTATTCCTTCTATCCTCTGTGGTAAGTTTATCATTGTTGTCTGGCAGTCCTTTCTGGTGGTTTACCTTTCTAATCCAAGCTTAGCAGTAGGGATTTAGAGGTATCAGCTGGTATATATAAGGGAAAGTTGTGTTGTATTCAATGGTAAAGGTTGTGTAAAGGAGGAGAAGTAGCAGTTATGGGTGCAAGAATAGGGTAAAGTAAAGGATATGATTGACTAGAATGAGAGTTTGAGTGTGGTAAGGTAATATATGATAGAGATTAGAGATAGTGAATATGTAGGAGGATTCTAGTAGTCAATGTAGAGCATTTAGGTGTAGTGATATGAAATGAATTTAATACAAAACAAAGAGAAAAGAAAAGGAAGAAAAAAAGGCTGAAGAGAAGAAAATAGATAGGAAAGAGGAGGAGAAGCTTGTAAAAGGGATGGGTAAACACACAAACAAAAAATAACAAAATGACCAAAAAAAAAAAAAAAAAAAAACCCAAGAAAAAAAAACACTCCTGCAAATACACAAGTACAGAGCAGACTTGACTTCTGTAGTCCTCCTGGGTCTGAATGCATATTTTCAGCTGTTTAATGTCTTCTCAGTATAGTAGGTTTTCAAGCATGCTCCAATGGTTTTTATTTGCTCAGTAACCCATAGTAGTGATGTCTACAGACCCACCCTTGTGTCTCCTGCAGTGACAGTCCCCTGCCTGATGTCTCTCTCTGTCAGTGCAGGCACCAAGTGCTGCTGGTGCCTCTCCTGCTGCACACTTGAGTCTCTAAGCTCTCCACAGGGCCTGTCTCTGTACCACTGTCTATGCAGATGGTGGGTGTCACTGGGGCTGGCCCAGTGTAAGCCTGGGTTTCTGCACTTTCCACAGGCCCTGTGTCTTCCTCTCTCTCTCTCTCTCTCTCTCTCTCTCTCTCTCTCTCTCTCTGCCTACACAGGTGGTAGGTGTCCAGGTGTCCAGTGTAATAGCAGGGCATTCTCAGGAGGCCCTGTAATGTCTCTGTGTCCTGCATGCTATGGGCCTCTACTCATACCCAACCCCTACAGTGGTAGGCCACAAAGTCTCAAACCTCATGAGTCTATCATTTGTTCCCATGAATCCTTCTGGTCGCGCTGTTAACTCATTGGTGACCACCACTCAACAGGGAGAGGTGAACTGAGCTACTGCTGTAGCTCCTCGTTGGGTGTCGGGGGATTTGGATCTCTGTCAAACGTGTGGGAATATGCGGCCTGCTTAGGATGTGGAAATCTGTAGCCACTCTCTCTCTCTCCACATTAGTCACTGGCTTCTTTGCAGGCAGACTTTAGATGCTACAGTGTAGGTAGTCCCAGCACAGTGCGAGTGGGCTGAGGTGGTGCAGCTGGCTGCTCGTGGGACCCTTTGCTTTTCCCTGTTCTGCCTTGTGAGGTTTTTGTTCTGTCACAGTTCAATGTTTTGTTGCTTTGTTCGGTTTTTCAGTTTTTTTCTTTTTTCCTTTCTGTCAAGAAGGTGCTCTTATGGCAGTTGTGCTTTGAGTTTTACAGTGCCTGAAGAGTGCTGTTACTCTCAGTCACTATCTTGCTGATGTCCTCATAAGCTTCTTAATAAAAGAACACACCAATACTTGCAGCAAAAACTTGAAATTCAAGTTTCCTTCACCAGTAGATGAGACCTCAACTTCTTTATCTTCTGTGCGCATTGGCTGCACTGGGCTCCTCCTCCTAAACTGGTGGCATCATCCAAGCTACCTCAGGTCTCACCACCCCAACCAACCTTCAGGCCCTTCCATATTGGCTGGACAGTGAGTAGTCAAAATTCACATTTAGTTTGAGTCTGACTTCATGCTTGGCTACACAGTGAGCCAAAATTGACAGAAATGAATTGGTTCACTCCCTCATTCTGTTGGTCACAATGAGGGTTCTGTGACAGGCAGAGTGCTCTGTAAGGATCACTGAGGTGTGAAAAGAGGTTTGCTGGAACTTCCAGAAAGGAGGAGTCCTTTTTATCACTTTACACACAAATATGTGAGGCTGTGCTTGCAGGAGGTGCTTGTAGCCATTGCTGTGACCATGAGGGAAAAGTTTAATCTAAGGTTTCAACAACCACCCAAGAAAAGGAGCAAAGAAATGAAGAGGGAGACACAGAGTGTGGGTAACACACATCATTTATGAGTTCTTTATCTAGATTTGGTTGAAATTATTTTTGTCCTAGAGCATTTCGTTCTCTAAGCTAATAATGATTTTCCAGATTTTGTCCCTTGCCATCAAAATACCCCAGTTCCCCAAACTGGGAGTAAATATATTCGCCTTGATTTTTTTAAAAAATTGTTGGAAACAAAGGAGATATTATCACTTTAAATAATTTTCTTCCTGAGACAATTACTTTTTTATAGCTCTGTTGAGGTATAATTGATGTGGGAAAGGCATATATTTAATGTATACAATTAAATGACTTTGGACATATGTATACATCTATGAAGGTAACACAAAGATCAAGGTAATACACAGATTCACCCCCCCCAAAATCTTCTCCAGTTCTTATGGGTGTGTGTGTGTGTGTGTGTGTGTGTGTGTGTGTGTGTGATGAATACAACATGATATTTTCCCTCTAATAAGCTTTTTTATATCTATAATGCTGTTAATTATAGGCATTATGTTGTCTAATTGTTCTCTAGAATGTATTCATATTGCATAATTGAAATTTTATTTTCACTGTACATCTTCCTATTTCTTCATCTTGCCAGCCTATATCTGACTTATTTAACTTATTACAAGATCCAATTTTGATTATTATACATAGACATGGGATTTTTCAATCACATGGTAATTCTATTTTCAATTTTTCAGGAACTGCTATACCATTTTCTATAGGCTGTTTACCATTTTATATTCTTAACAAACTGTATATTAATTACAGTTCCCTCACATCCAAAATTTAAAAAACCTTAACTCTAATAGACATTTATATGTGAGATGTGAGGTGATATCTAATTATGATTGTGCTTTACATTTCCCTGATCATTAGTGATCTTGAGCACCTTTCAATGTACCTATCAGCCATAAGTATGTCCTATTTTTGTTTTTGTTGCCTGTGTTTTTGGTATTATAATGGTTTGGATTTAGAATGTCCTACTAGCCCTCACAGAAACAAGGTAATGGGGCTTAGTTGCTAAGGAGGGGCCCATGAGGGTGTGGCCTTGGGGATTATATGTATCCTTCCTCCTCCCTCTGGTTGTTCTCTTGCTTCCAGCCTCCAAGACTCCAAGATGACAAAATATCTCTCTCTCTCTCTCTCTCTCTCTCTCTCTCTCTTCTTCCCATCATCATGCACAGAGCTCCAGATCCTAGCCTCACATGCACTGAACCCAGAATCTCCAAGAATCTATGAACAAATAAATGAATAAATCTTTCTTTCTCTAAGTTTTGCAGTCAGATCTTTTGGATTTTATCACTGAGAATGTTGACTGAGACAGAAATTAGTACCAGAGAAGTGGGGTCACTGCTATATCTAAGTCTGACCATGTGTTTTATGAGTCTTTGGAACTGGTTTGTGAGATGAAGTTGAAAGGGCCAGAATGTAGCTAGAAAGGCAGACAGTAGGAGATTATGCTCAGGAGATTAGGGAGGGTAAAGGGGACTCCATAGACAAATGGGGTAGAGGCCACACATGCTACATTCTGGCAAAAAACTTATCATCATTTTACCAAAAGTTCTGAAACTTTGTGTGAGACTGAATTCAGAAATGATAGACTGATTAAATTGGCAGAGGAAATCACAAAACAGCAAAGTATCCAAACTGTATTATGGATACTAATGTCTGCATTCAGGATATTATGCACTGAATTTTGGGAGTGGAACGTAAAGCAGAGAGACCTTATAGATTTGCAGTTTGGCCCAAAAGGCATGTGTAAAGCTGGGGCCCAGAGAGATGGTGCTATGAAAGAAAGTAAGATGGCTGAATGGAGGTTCAATGCCTTGATTAGAAACAAGGAAAGGAATATAGTCAGGGCAGTTAAAGATTTGCATAAAGAAGAAAGGAATGAGGTCAGAGCAGCTTGTAACCATTGAAACAAGGGCAGCCATTTTGATAAATGACATTCATATTCCTTCCCTGTGGCCTTGATGGATGCAGGCCCAGCACTGCTCCTGAGGGGACAGGCTCAGCCATGGTCAAGACTCGAGGTGAGCCAAGATGTAATGATTGAAGAGGCCATGACTACCTTTCCTGCTATGGTCAGTCTCAGTGTTCACATAATGCTGGCTTTGCTGGAAAAGGAGATCATGGAGCCTTTCCCCCAGATTTCAAAGGAAGGCCTGAGAAGTCAGGCAACATATAGGTCAGAATCCCTGGAAGCTGGCTAAAATGGGGCAATTTGTGAAACTGTGAGGGTGAAGCAAAGGTTTCAAGGAAAACTCCCTCAGTTTAGAAAGGCCAGGAATCTGGAATGTCCACAAGGAAAGACTACAAGCTATGAGCCCCAGATAGAGACTGGAAGAGTGAGTATACTGCCCATTGAAATCAACCAAGCCACAGAGGTCCTTTGGAGACTGTATCTGATTGCTGTGTGCCCCAGATGCCAGAAGTGGAGCTACAATGATCAATTGCTTGCCCTGCTGGATTTTGATCTTACTCTGATCCCATTCCTTCTTTCTATGGTCTTATTTCTCCCTTTTAGAAAATGTTTAATCTTTGCCCTTGTACATTGGATGCATGTAACTTACTTTTTATTTTCATTTTTATTTTCTTTTACAGAGGCTCACAGCCAAGAGCTCTTTGAGTCTCAGAGGAGACTTTGACTTTGGAACTTTTGAGTGATGCTGGAGCTGTTAAGACTATAGGAACTCTTGGAGTTTGACTAAATGCATTTTTAATTGTGAGGTGACTATAAGGTCTAGGGGGACAGGGGCAGAGAGTAATGGTTTGGATTTAGAATGTGCCCCTAAGCTCTCATGGAAACAAGTTAGCAATGTTGGAAGTAGTATGTATCTGTCAGCATTTTTGCAGCTATAATCTAAAAGATTCACTAGGCAACTTAGAAGAAAAAAGATTTATTTTCTTGTGGTTTCAGATTCCATCCATGTGAGGTCAGGGACCTCGGACCTCAGGGCATGGCAATAGGAAGTGGAGAAAGGGAGAGAGAGCACATTGACTGTGCTCACATCATGTAGGCTGGAAGCAAGACAGCAAGCTGGGGAAAGAGGAACCACACATATAACCTCCAAGACCACATCCCCAGGGGCCACCTCCTCCAGCCCATTGGGTTCTACCCAGGCAAATCCATTACAATGAATTTATCTACTTCTGGGATTACAACTCTCATAACTCAATTATATCAACTCCAAACATTAATAATGAGCTCTTTAGGGGACATTTTATATCTAACTATATCATGAGGCTTGGTTGCTAAGGAGGGGTCCCATGGGGTGTGGCCTTGGGGATTATATTCCCTTCCTCTTCCCCCTGCTCATTCTCTTGCTTTTGCCCTTCATGATGTGAGAGCAGAGCTCTGCACTCTCCCTCTCTTCCTGCCTCCATGCCCTGAGCTCTGGACCCTGGCCTCACATGTGCTGCACCTTGAATCTCCAAGAAACAGTGAGCAAATAAATCTCCCTTCCTCTAAGTTGTGCAGTCAAGTATTTTGTATTACAGCACTGAGAATGGTGACTAAGATAGGTGTCATATCCAAAGAATCAAGACCAATGTCATGGAGATTTTCCTCCTATGTTGTCTTCTAGTTGTTTTATGGTTTCATCCTTATGTTCAAACCTTTAATCTATTTTGAGTTTATTTCAGTATAGGGTGTAAGAAAAGGTACAGTTTCATTTCTACTCTGTGCAAGGATCTGTGCTATGTGCTCCAGGAATCCCGTTCTTCAAAGCAGATAAACTGAACATTGTCTATCATATCACATTAAAAGGGGAATTAATGAATTGCAATAGTAGATTGGATGAGAACCTCAGGAGGACATGCATTATTATGAATCTCCATGAAGAGTAAGTAGAAGGTCAGGCTATTTAGGGAATTCCAGGTCACAACCAAAGCCAGGAGAGTGGTTGTTACTTTTACAAACGTTGCTATGGGTGTCAGAAGAACATTGCTGACCAGGGAGGACCTCACCTCTGGGTGATAATGAAACTATCCCAGTGCAAATGCAGGTGGGATGGGCAAATCACAAGACCATTACCTTTTTCAGCATTATTTACTTGTATAGATCACAGGAGTAGAGCCTGACTCATCTCTGCATCCATGACTGGCCATGATCACAGGAAGTTAACCTGTTTCAGTTAACCAAATACTACCTTATACAGACCCAAGGGATAGAACATTTCAATCTTTATTTAATTTAGGCATGTTTTTCTTTCTTTAATGTGGCCTAGGAAATTATAACAAGCAGTACATTCCCCAACATGAGGAACTATGGATGACTTCCATAAAAGGAAAAAAGAAACAATTTAATTTTGAATTTCAAAAAAAAATTTAAAAAGCAGTCCAAAGTCCATTATGATTACTTTGTTTGTTTGCTTCCTATAACAAGCTGAAAACTATCAATCACAACAGATTCGTTTGATCATCTGCCAGCTTGGCACACAACATTTGCAAATGTCTGTCCCACTGTCTTTCCAATTTACACTGCCAAAAATTTTAAAAAAGCAAAAGGAAGTAACATTGACCATTACAGTTTAATATTTAAATTACTACTACTACTACTACTGCTACAAAAAAACCCTTTAGCAACCTCATGACCTTTATTTCTAAAATTCTGAGAACACAGGAATAGAAATGCAGTTGGGATCTACTACTCAGATTAAAAGCCAAATGGACGGTTAATGACTTTCATACAGAGACTCCACTGAAAAATATCGGAATGATCAAACATGTTGGAGAACTTTACTAAGGTAAAATGATTGACAATAGCAGTTTTGAAGATGGTCTGTGCTTATGAACATCTGTATTTCCCTGTGATATTTTTTAATTCTGAGAATTTGGTTAATGGGACAGCTACCTTCATGTGGAGCTTCATATATTTTAAGGAATATATGAAGAAGGTGGCCGTGTCCATAATACTTGTGACAAAGGAAATGTTTCTCATATATCTGAGGGCTGAATGAGTGTTGGATTTTGTCAAATGATTCATGTTAAAAACACTACAGGAAATCAGAATAGAAGGAATTTACCTCAACATTATAAAGGAATATACAATAAACCCAAGCCAATATCATATTGAATGGGGAAAAAAAGAGAATTCCCTTCAAAATCAGGAACAAGACAAGGACTCTAGACTCTAGCCAGAGTCATAAGGCAAGAGAAGGAAATCAAAGAAATACAAATGGGAAAAGAAGAGATGAAGTGAAATTACCTTTATTTGTAGATGATATGATCCTATACTTAGAAGACTCCTACACATATAAAAAATAACCTCAAAAACAATAAAATACTGGGGAATAAATGAGCATGTAAGATATTTCTACAATGAATGTTATACAACACTAAAAAAATTGGATAATATATTAGATGATGGAAAGATCCTACATTTCTTCGATAGGCAGAATAAATATTATCAAAATTGTCATTCCACCAAAAGTGATCTACAAATTCAATGCAATTCCTAATAAAATACCAGTGTCATTCTTCACAGAGCTAGAAAAGTCAGTCCTAAATTCCATATGGAAAAGCAAAAGACTCAGAATAGCCTAAGCAATTCTCAGCAATAAGAACCATGCAAGAGGAATCAAAATTCCTGACTTCAAATTGTAATACAGAGCTATAGTAATAAAAACAGCATGCTATTGGCACAAAAACAGATACATAGATCAATAGAACAGAATAGAGCCAGGTGTGGTGGTGCACGCTTGTAATCCCAGCATTTGGGAGGCTGAGACCGGAGGATCCGGGTTCACGGCCAGCCTCAGCTACCTAGTGAGGCATTCCGCAACTTAGTGAGACTCGGTTTCAAAATAAAGAATAAAAAATAGGGCTGGGGGTATAGTTCGGAGGTAGAATGCCCCTGAGTTCAATCCCCAGTACCGCAAAAAAAAAAAATAGAACAGAATAGAAGATAAAGAAACAAATCCACACACTTACGGACAATGGATTCTCCACAAAGGTGCTAAAAACATATGCTGGAGAAGACAGCCTTTTTAATGGGAAAACTGGTTTTCCATTTGTAGAAAAATGGAATTAAAGTCTTACCTCTCACCTGCACAAGAGTAAATGATGGATCAAGGATCTGGAAATTAGACGAGAAACTTTGAAGTTACTAGAGAAGGGCATAAATCCAACACTCCAACATATAGCACAAGTAGAAACTTCCCCAATAAAACCACCAAACCTCAGGAAATTAAAACAGGAATTAGCAAATGGGGTGGTATTAAACTAAAAAGTTTCTGTTCATCAAAGGATACCATCAAGAGTTCAAGAGAGAACCTACAGAATGGGAGAAGATCTTTGCCAGCTATTCCTCTGATAGAGGACTAATATCTCAAACATGCAAAGTACTTAAGAGACTTAACACTAAAAAAAACCTAATCAAGAAATGGGCAATTGAACTGAATAGACATTTCACAAAATACAGATGGCCAATAAATATATGAAAAATATTCAACATCATTAGTAATCAGGGAGATGCAGATCAAAACTACACTGAGATTCCATCTAACACCAATTAGACTGCCAATCATCAAGAAGTTAAACAATAAATGCTGATGAGGACTTGGGGAAATAGGAACTCTGCACTGTTGGTGGTATTGCACATTAGTACAGCTGCTATGGAGATCAGAGTGGAGATTCCTCAGAAAACTGGGAATCAATCCACCATATGATCCATCTATACCACTCCTGGGTCCAAATAGACTGAAATCAGAATATTATAGTAATACATGCTTATCTATATTTATAGCAAAACAATTGACAGTAGTGAATTTTGGAACCAACATAGGGGTCCATCAGCAGATGAATGAATTACAAAATTATGGGATATACACACAATGAAATTCTACTCAGCAATAAAGAGGAACAAAATGGTGTTATTTGTAGGAAAATGGATGGACACGGAGAACATCGTGTTAAGTGAAATTAGCCAGTCACAGAAAATGAAGGTTCATATGTTTCTGTCATATGTGGAAGCTAGGGAGTATTCCAGATACAAGAAGAACTGTAAACAATGGAGGAGAAACTCTAGTGGAACCATGGGTCATATGTATCTGAGAATACCAGTGCCAACCTCAACATCAAGCATAGAGAAGAGGGAGAGTGTGAAGGAGACAGGTGGAAGCCCACCAAGTGTTGTGGACATGTATGTCAGTATCACCATGAACATTATGCTGGGAGTCTATAAGACTATAATGAACCAACGAAAGTAGAAAAACTAAAGTGGTGAGGTGGTCAGTTGTTTGAGAATGCTGACTGAAACAGTTTTTTTTTTTGCAGTACTGGGAATGGAACCCAGGGGCATTGTACCTCCGAGATACATCCCCAGCCCTATTTTTTATTCTTTATTTTGAAGCAGGGTCTCACTAAGTTGCGGAGTGCCTCACTAGGTAGCTGAGGCTGACCAAGAACCCAGATCCTCCCGTCTTAGCCTCCCAAGTACTGGGATTACAAGTGTGCTGCACCACGCCCAGCTTGAAACAGGTTTTCTGAGTTTGGAGTTCCTCATCTTTTTTTTTGGGGGGGGGGTGGTAGAGTGAAGGGTACTGGGGATTGAACCCAGGGATATTTCTACCTGAGAGCTATACTCCAGCCCTTTTCATTTTTTTTTATTTTGAAAGAGAATTTTGCTAAGAAGCTGAGGCTGCCCTTGGGCCTGTGATCCTCCCATCTCAGCCTCCCAACTACTGGGATTATGGGCATGAGCCACCAAGCCCAGCTAGAGTTCCTCAGCTTGTACCAACTGTTAAGGGCATCCAGGGGTCAGCTGAGGGTGAGTGCTGATGGGTGACACTCAACGTCTGGCATCTCTAGGTTTTATGGGAGACATCCTGGGGGTGGGTTCTCCAGACCCCAGAAAATCCCATTACCAAAATGTCATCCTGTTCAACCAAATTCCTCATCTTCCTCCTAGTGAAAGGTTTAGATGTGTTTGCCAAGTTGTGTCAGGTCCCTGCCATTAGTCAGGCTGAGCAGAAAGGCCATGGCTGATGGATACCCTAGGGCTGGAAAGTAGAGCACAGCCAAAGAGCAGGAAAACTGCAGTTTGGGGAAAACATAGCCACTTGCCACTAACCCCCATATCAAGTCTGGCGGTTTTGATCTTGAAGGAATCTATTCAAATCATTTGTTTTTGGTTTCCATCTGAGAGTACTTGTGAGATCTGTGGTTTTCAATACCACCTCTTAGAATTATTTAAGTGAAATTTTGAGTCTTCCCACATATTACCAGGGAACAGCACTTCTCTGGCAGGTGGGACCCCAATTCCACTCCATCCTGCCCCTGCTTGGTTATGACCTCTTCTCATGTCACAAGTCCTAGGGAAAGTGTCAGGCCATCAAAATGCAAGGACTCCGAGAGCATAGTTTGCAAAGATGACACATCCTTAAAGGGTAATTTTTTTTTTTCAAAGAGTCTCTGATTTCTAGAGGGATGAGTCTTGTGAGAAAACAAGATCCAAGGATGTCTGGGGGATATTTGAAGTCTTTGACCTATGAAGGAAGGACGCCGTCTATCAGGCGAGATAAAAAGCAAAGTAGAACCAGGAGTCATCTATGGGTCAAGTTCTTATTTGGGTTCAGATTAGAGTAGACCCTTATCCATTGGACTTATGTCCCAAGACCTCCAGTTGGTGGATAGCACCACACTTCTATATATCACCTGTTTCTGTTCATATCTATGATGAAGTTTAATTTATAATCTAAGGACAGTAAGAAAGTAGTAATTAAAATAAATAAATTTTAAAAAAAGAAAGTAGTAATTACAAAATGCAAAATGCAACTATTCTCGCAATATTGTAACAATTACTATTTAAACTCATGAATTATTTATTTCTGGACTTCTTCATCTTGTATTTTAAGAATGAGATTTCAAATAACCAAAACATCAGAAAGGAAAACCTTGGGTAAGGGAGTACTATTGCACTAATGTTTTTCAAGTTTCCAAGCTACACTACTTAAAGTGTTGCTTCCTGCCTTTCTTTGTTTCACTGAACTTCTTTCCTGGTGCCTCAGGGTCTTTTTCTCCTAAACTAGACAAGAGGTATAATTTGAGGAAGAAATTGTCACGACAAAGGAGGAGAATAAGCAGGGCTAATTTGGGGTTATCTATATTCAAGAATCTTGATGCATGTAAGATTTTGAAGGATACAGGACAGTTTATTTTCCCCCTCCCTTGAATAAATGACAACTTCTCAGGCACAGAGAGGGAGAATAGCTAAACTTGGGTATGAACTGCTCATTCAGTGCAGCAGCAAGCTCCACACCGTCAGTCTGGTGAACGTGGCTTCTGTCTGTTTCTAAGGCTGTGCCCTGTCCCCAAATCATCCACCTTCTGGAGATAATCCAGGTTTAGTGACAAAGGAAATAACATGCCTTCAGGGTAGAATGTCTCCATTCTGGGCCCAAGGGAAGGTGCATGGTGGAGCTGCAGGCCCCAACAGGGGCACAGCGGACCTGGGTTTAGGGGACACACTCACACTTGCTCCACTGGCCCACAGAGCAGCATGGCGCACGCCTGGTAGGTGAGGATGTCTTCTCCAGGTGCCCCAACTCTACTGGCTGGAGAACGTCTTCTTTTCCCTGTCCTTCCTCTGTTACTGTTGCCTGTTCTTGCTCCAAAGCTTCCAGAGCTTCTTGGTTTGGAGTCTCACTCACTCACTAGTGATGTGGACAGCCATGAAGGATATAGCCCAGGTGAGCATCCAGTGAGCTGGCTGCCCCCATCTGAGGTGCACTGGCAGCTTCTAGAGCCCTGGCCATCCAAAACCCTCCCATATGTCTCTGTGTGCCTGGAAATGTCAGTCTTATCTCTGGGAAATTTCTAACTATAGGAAGAATAAAAGTCTTTCTGTTCTATGATTTGTTCAAAAATTCTGGCTAGGAGACGGGGGATGAGAGGTGTTAGCTCTCGTTTAAAAGTTGAAAAGGTCCATCTGTGGATGAAACATAGGGCCATGGACTTTGCTACATGCTCACATCTGACTCCTCTTATTTTTAAAATTAACATTTATTTTTTGTTATTTGTTTTTATGTGTGTCACCCAAAGGGATAGGAGAGTTGAGTGTTCCTAGCTCCTTGATATCATGGGCAGGCATATGTTACATTAAAATATATGCTCCACGTAAAATAGAGCATTTTTAGTATATTCATAGTTGAAAGACCAGTGTTGTCCCCTTATCATTGATGGTATCTATGAAGACTTCTGGGGGCCTTTTCCCACCCAAGAGTGAGATTTTGTGTTAATTACTTGCATGCTTTAAAAAATATCTCTCTATCCTTCGCATATATTTCTGAGCAATCTGTCATTTCATTTTGTCTACTTCATATAGTTATATAAATATTCTATTGTGCTTGCTTCTACTCTTCAACAGTGTTTGAAATATAACTATGTGACTAGCACTCATTCACTTATTTTTTATTGTTGCACCTATGTTTTATAAGATGTTCCCAATTCTAGGTATATCCTTCACTGTCCTGTTTTCTCTGCTGTCAGGAGGAATCAAAGTGGTTCTCATTTGCTAACAGGGAACATTATTTTGGAAAGAGCCCCACCCCTCATGTCCCTGGACACATGCACGACTCTGTCTCTGGAGACATCGCTAGGGGAGGGCCTGTTGGTCACACAAGCTCAGTGGAAGTGCTGTTTCTCGATGGTGGGTGGTGCATCCCTGAGCTCTGTGGAGACTGCAGCACACATCACTCTGCCAGCTCCTATGGCTGCACTCCATAAAATCCTGTTACAGCTTCTTCTCTGGTCCCAGCCATTGGTTCCTGCCTGAGCGGCCTGCCCTGGTCTCGTTCCCCGCCCTCAGTGCCAGTGGCTCACCGCCAGTCCACTCTCTTCACATGGCATCTCCGGGTGGGGTCCTCAGCCAGTCACCTTGCATTTGTCACCCCCTCAGGTCTGTGCCTCAGTGAGTGCCACATCCTACAGAAGAAAGCAGGGGCTCTCCCAGTGTGGTCTGTCTCAGGCCCTGTAATGCTGTAGCCATGAATGCACATCAGAGTTGCTGTAGTGAACAATATCTATCAGGTATTGTACAGTTCAAAATAGCTACAAGAAAGGATTCCCAATAATCTAAACACACACACACACACACACACACACACACACACACACACGACGACAAATATTTGAAGATTTGAAGTGGTGGATATGTTCATTACCCTGAGGTGGTCACACAATGTATACATGTATCAAAACAGCACATTGTGCTACATGAATATGCACAAGTATTATGTGTCAATTTAAAAAAGAGAGAAAAGAAAAGCAGCCAGGCATGGTGGTGCACACTTGTAATCCCAGTACTTGGGAGGTTGAGATGGGAGAATCACAGGTTACAGGCCAGCCTCAGTAATTTAGTGGCACCCTCAATAACTTAACAAGACCTTATTTCAAAAATAAAAAATAAAAAGGGCTGAGGGTGTACCTTAGAGGTAGAACATTTCCAGATTCAACTCCTAGTACAAAGGAAAGGAAGGAAGAAGAGAGAGAGGAAGGGAGGGAGGAAGGGAGGGAGGGAAGAAAGGAAAGTTGGTAGGTAGAGAAGAAAGGTAAGTAGGTAGGTTAGGTAGGTAGGTAGGTAGGTAGGCAGATGGAAGGAAGGAAGGAAGAAAGGAAGATTGGTAGCTAGGGAAGAAAGGTAAGTAGGTAGGTTAGGTAGGTTAGGTAGGTAGGTAGGTAGGCAGACAGGAAGGAAGGAAGGAAGGAAGGCAGAAAGGAAGGAAGGAAGGAAGGAAGGAAGGAAAGAAAGAAGGGCCAAATTGGTTGTGTGTCCATTTGCTTAGGTCAGTAGTTCCTTTTTGTTTGTGTCTTAATTTTAATTGTTTCAGGTCTGCATTATTATTTCAAAACAGTAGTTATTGACTGGATTCTACTTCCATAACATTTATTTTACCTACACATTATTGTATTTGTAATATCTACCTACATTTTGAAGCTATTTTTAAAAGCTTGTTTCTCTCTAGGTTTAATTGACAAATAAAAATTGTATGTAACCAGCAGTGATTTTCAAAAACAAGTCCAAGTATCAGAATCTATATCTTATGCTAATAGAGGTACAAGCTAGGGCATTTTTAGGTGAGAGAGAGGAGAGTAGAAAGTCTTCCCACAACAGTTAGACTTAGGATATCTTTCGAATCATTAAGTAAATCAAAGACAGATGCAAAGGAAACCACATGACAGATGGAAAAACAAACTCCACTTACCTCTTTCCTCTGGGATTGTTTGGGATTTTCCCAGACAAGAGCTGACCGCTTGTGAAATAGCTTACCTTTGAAGTTCAGGATGGATGCGATCCCAGTCCAAGGTGGCAAGGCACTGGGGTGGGGAAAATTGATATATAGAGAAGGAAAAGCCTTGCAAGGGCAATTTCTGTTCTTTCTGTTGTGGGTTCCTGTGATCATGATGTATTATAGGATGGTATGCATTCAGGCCAATCTGTCCTGCAGGAGACGTGTGCATGGTCCCGTACAATATGGATAGGATAGCCCAGGAAACAGAAAAAGATATGTCTGGAAGTCTTTTGTGAAGAGGGGAGGATGTATTCTTGGGAGGAGAGATTGCCTGTTTGTAGGTGAAGGGTCAGGAGCCAGTAGAATTTTCTAGAGAAGAGTCAGCTCATTCAAGCTCCCTGTAGCCCTTACACAAAGGGGCTGACTATTCATCCCATTGGTCCTCTGAGGCTGTAGAGATGGTGTACAGGTTCAGTCTTCCTTGATTTGGGGATTTTTCATATCAGTGCATTTGAAAATAGCACTAAAAAGTGGTGAGTTGGTTTTTGTATGCATTTACAGACATAAGTCCTTCTATGTGGGATAGGGTTAGTGTCTCTCCAGGAAAGCTGTGTAGGCTTCCAGGCTGGACAATCTCAGAGCCACAGAGTGCTAGGGGTGTCCTACTCATGGTCAGAGGCAGGGTTTGGTTCAGGGAATGAGTGCCCCAATAGAGTAAATAAGTTTGCCTGTGGACCCCCCAAACACACTTAACCCCCACTTAAACATCAGTATCCAGAAGATTCCAGAAGGCACACACAGAAAACTATATTTTTAAACAAAGGAAGTTGAAACTGACATTGGATAAAGTGATCTGTCTTTGGAAGACCAGCTTAGAAGCATTGGAAGAAACCTCAGGGAGATTTGTAACTTACTCAGCTTTAGACCTTCCTAACCCTAAAAGAAAAAAATAATCCACCTTTCACTAATTGTTCCCAGTAAAGTAATGGAACCACAGCATCACGGAGATCATTAACAGATCAGCAACAAAAGATCTGGTTGAAGAAGTAAATACACTTTTTATTCCAGCCTCCCCGCCCTGGACTTGATCTGAGAAATTGGTTGGGATTGTCCATCTAATGGATTCTCTGGCAAGGACTTTAGAGTATCTTTGTTTAAGGTAGGCCAAATAAAGAGATGACTTGCTTTGCTTTCTCTGCAATTACTACAGCAATGGACATATTTTCTGGACCAAATATTAGAACACATCTTCTGAGGATGTGAGAATGAAGCCCAAGAATTGAGTGGAATGCAGAAAGGGCAGGACCTTGCAGAGAAGAAAGCACAGGGTTGGACCAGGCTTCTGGGTTGCTGTTCCCTCCTCGTCCTAACCAGCACTGCTGGGAGATAGCGCCTTCCTCTCTCTGCTCCCACATCACATTTCCTGCTTGGTCAAGTGAGGTTGCGCTGCTAAGTGATTTCTGGGGTGCCCTCTGGAGGTGGCCTCCTGAAATTTTGATGGGAAGATTGCTTTCTTATTTTAATTTTTTTGGTACAATACTCTTACCTTGCAAAAACCCAAGGTGAGGAGAGCTTATAATTTAAAGAAAAAAAAATTCAGTTTATCTTAATGTAATTGGGGGTAACTTAGAGCTAAGGCATAGCAGGTCTACCCAGAAGCACATTAATAATAAAAGCAGTAAAGTCAGGCATGGTAGCATATGCTTGTAATCCCAATACTTGGGATATTGAACCAGAAGGATTGCAGATTCAAGGAGGCCCTCAGCAGCAACTTAGTGAGACCATGTTTCAAAATAAATAAATAAATAAATAGGACTGGGAATGTAGCTCAGAGATAGAATGCCTTTGGGTTCAACCCCCAGTACTACTACTACTACTACTACTACTACTACTACTAATAATAATAATAATAATAATGGTAGAATATCATATGCAAGTCAATATTCAATTAAATAATAATGAGCACTTAATATGTATCTAGAAGAAAGAAGCAAAACTCTCTTCACTCATATTCCATTTTCCATGTAAGCCACATTCCTAATCAGCTAACAAATTGTTTCATTGTTTTAAAACATTTAGTGGGCAAAAATTTATGCATTTAATGGGATGACTCAATAGACATATACATTGTATATTGATTTCACCAGTTGAATTAAGACATCCATCACAACCCATAGCTACCATCTCCTCATTTCTCCAACCCCCAAGCCACTGTCTCTCACCATTCTACACTTTGCTCCTATGAGGTGGACTTTGAAGGCTGTGTGACCAGGCACAGTTTATCTTTCCGTGCCTGGCTTATTTTATTTGGTGACATAGATATTTTCTTTCATCCATTCATTCCTTAATAGACACCCAGATGCATCTGTATCTTGACTGTTGTGAAAAATGTTGCAATGAACATGGGAGTGCATGTAACTCTTTTCATTGCCTTTGGGTGTATACCTAGAAGTAGGATTGCTGGATGAGATGACAATTTATTTCATTTTTAATATTTTCAGAAGCTTCTCAGCCATTTTTTATAATGATGGTACAAATGTAGATCCTCACCTACAGTGGCAAGACTTCTTGTTCTGCGACCCTGTCCGCAGTTGTCATATTTCATCTTTTTTATACTAGCCATCCTAACAGGTGTAAAGTGATACATCGTTGTGGTTTTGATTTGTATTTTCCTGATGATTGGTGAGTTAAGGAATTTCTGATCAAGTTTTACTCCGTTTATCTTCATCCAGAGAATAATAAAATTACTCCTTTTAGGGTCTCCCCTCACCCATTGTAGGTAGATTGATAGCTGAGACTGATTAGGTACTGTGGGATCTGAAGCTTATATGGTTTGAGGATGCTCATTAAAAAAAGATGTCAAATAATAGAAATAAAGTATCTATTATTTGACAAGTTAATATTTCATTATAATAAAGGAAATGCCATCAGAAATCAGATTGTTTTAAAAATGACAAATAGCACAAACATCAGTTTAGAACCTATGATAACCCTAGAGTATCCCTAACCTATATTTTTGCTTGAAGAGCAATTCAACTGTAATAAAGATTTTTTTCTATGTTGAATTCTGTTGTATAATTGAATTGTTCTAACACTACAGTGGTAACTGTATGATGAGGACGTGTGCAAATTTCATCACTGGGAGACTTGTGTCTTCAGCCTGTTTGGCCATATGAGGGATATTTTTCAGGCCACATTAGCCTGCAAAATTTTCATACCTTCTCAAGACAAGATATTTTAGATCTAACCTGTTAGATATATATAACATAAAACATTTAAACAGATACATCCATCCTGTAGAGGGCTGTGCCCCATAGACACGGAATTCTGGTAAATTGTACTTTTCAACATTCCTGTAAAATGGGGATCATATATCTTATCAACTAGGAAAATTAGACCAAAGAAGTAGCTCCTTAGTGTTAATAAATAGCTTATTATTTAAATTAAACTACTTATGTAAATATTTGGTACCTATTAGGTGTTAATAAGTAATTAATATGTATTGCCTTTTGAGTCAAACTTGAGTGTTCCTTCCACCATAAAGCTCAATATCTCTTACCTGTACATGGGGAGCATGGTTCAATCCCCAAAATGATTTTCTGTCATGCTCTCCTTTGCAACTGAATTATTCATTTGGTAGGAAAAATGCATAGGACTTTGACTACTCACAGTCAGAACACTTAACTTAAATAAGCCCATTCCATCTGATGAGGAATAAGCAATTCTCACAGAAAGTTCAATTTTCAGGATTGAGTTACTGAATGCGAAAACCAAGCCTGCTGTCCAATCCACAGGTCACACCTAATGTGTCTTGAAGACTTGGTATGGGGCAGGACTTCTAAGTCTGACACACAGTTAGCAAATGAAACATTCAGTGCATGGTTATTCCAATCTCTTGAGCACAGATCAGCTATTATCTGCCCAGACTCACACAGTCAGGAGTCTGTGTGAAAAAAAAAATTTTTTTTGAAAGAAAAAAGAACCAACATAAAGCTAGATGCATGAATCCAAACCCTTTGACACTGTAGAGTTTGGGAGAAAGGCAAGATCTCTCCAAACTGTATCCAGCTGTTTGATTTGGTAGAAGAGAACATGACAGGTACATTCCATCATCACAAAATAGTCCTAGTAATAGTAATACTTGCCTTGTTCATCTGAAAAGGTGGTGAAACCCAACAGTGTCCTAGTGATTAGGGACATGCGCAAGAAACCCAAAATGCAGAACCTGTATTGGTTCTACAGAGGACAGTTGAGCCCCCTCTGCGCCATGCTCCGTGCTGTAACTCCATTCTCTAGGTAAGAGATCTCATCCACCTTCCAGGTTCCTCAGTTGCTCCTGATTTTTTTGGAAGTGTGTAGACATCTTGCAATCCTTAGGGTTGCTTTGACCTTCTTAGAAGAAAACACTGGAAAACACAAAGTAATCGGGCAGCATCCATGTTATTCCTGATCTCAGACCTGCTGGCTTCCTAGAGAGTGTTTCCTCTGACCATAAATTTTACTTGGTTTTGTGTGAATCCCAGGATCACGGAAATTATGTTCTTGTTTTCTACACACAGTGCATTCACAGGAAAGCCTCCCAATGTCTGTGTAAATAAAGTGGCAGTGGCATAATGGCTAAGTGTACTATTTTTCTGAAATTTGTGGTAAGTCTGCATTTCATATCAGTAATGGCATTTTGTACCAAGGTAAATTTTGGGGGTAGTTATAAACTTGATAGAACAAAAGCTCTTAGTGAAACCTTTACTTTTGTTTTGCCATTGGTGTCAACAGCAAATGTTTCCAGTAAGAACAAAAAATAAAAACATCATCAAGTTAAAGAGAGGCACCTGGGGATATTGGCTAGCTCAGAACTGGCATTTTTCCCCCCTTTTCTTTTTTTCTTTCTGTAAAAAGCTGGAGAGTAAATGTCTTTGGTTTTGCAGGCCATAAGGTAACTCTTTCAACCACTAAATTCTGCTCTTTGAGCACAAAAAATAACCATAGAGAATACATTTTAAAAATGAACATAGGTCAAGTGTGATGACACATGCCTATAGTCCTAGCACTTAGGGAGCAGAGATAGAAAGATCTCAGGTTCAAGGCCAGCCTCAGCAACTCAGTGAGGCCCTGCTTCAAAATAAAAAAATAAAAAGGGCTTGGGGTAGCTCAGAGGTAGAATGCTCCTGGGTTCAATCCTCAGTATAAAAAAAAAAAGTGGACATGGCCATACAGCCCCCTAGGTGAAGCAATGCCTGGCTACATGGGGAGTTCCTCTCTCTGTGTGGCTTGGATCATATCACACACAAGAGGTCAAAGGCTTGTTCTTGGGGAGAAAACTCAGAATTATGTTTAAAAAACTATTTTCCCAAAGATACATAATTGTTTCCCTAAAATAATTTCGATTCCTATACCTACTTCTCAGTTGCTCAAAAACATGTCTTCTCCTTAAAAGTGGTATTTTTAAAATGTGCCACTTTTCTGAATTTTTTTTATAATTTTCAGAATTCCGTATCAGTAATGATACTTCTTAGGGGGTAAATCACCATGAGAGTTACATAACCAGAAGGAAAGGAACAAATAAAAAATGAAGGGTCTTACAATCAATCACTGTTTTTTTTTTTTTTTTTAATTTCAAATGTGATATATAACCTTGGTTGAAATTTTAAGATATATAGAAAGTTAGAAAAATATAATAAAAATAATGAGAGTTTACCACACGGTAATTAATATTAACATTTTCATTTATCACACCTTCAGTTTTTAACTGCCTAAACGGAACTTTATATTTTGCTTTCTCTACATTTATTGACTAATCCATTGAGTCTCACTGCCACAGATGTGGGGCACCTATAAAAAGTTAAATTGAGCAACAAATATACCACTTATGGTAACTTTTGAGATAAATGTTATATTTTAGAATTCCATTCTTTTGGGAAATGTAATAGGAGAAAGATTAGAGCATTTAAAAATATATGTAAATATGTGAGCATTTTCTAAATATATCTTTATTTTTTTAATAACCTCAAAACTGTGAAAGAGTTAAAAAATAGTTCAAAGGACCTGTGACTTGATTAGTATTTCCCAACATTCACTTTCGTATTATTTCATTATTTCGTATTATTTCATTACATTCATTTCGTATTATTTCATATATATATTCATATAATGATTAACATCTTGTGATATTTTATTTGATATAATTCCAAACCTGTAAAAAATTGCAAGGATTGTACAAAATTCTGCATACCCTTTGCACAAATTAAACAATTTTTACATGTTTTCTTCAATTCTCTGCTCTCTTTCCTCACATACATATTGACCTGTATACATACTAGTTTTGTCCAAATTTTCTGAGCACAGGATGGAGTCATGAAACCTCTTAGTCTTTTGATGGCTTAGAGACAGTTTCTTCAAACAAAAGCATTCTATTAGAAAACCACAGTACCATGATCAAAGTCAGGACATCTAATATGATTAAATATTTTTTAAAAAAACTACAGATTTGATTCAACTGTTGACAATGGTCACAGGTCTATCCTTTAGGGCATTTCGCCTGTTCTAGGATCTAATCAAGAATCACTGTCTCAGTCTGGCATGGTGGTGCATGCCTATAATCCCAGGACTTGGGAGACTGAGACAGAAAGATTACAGGTTCAAGGCCAGCCTCAGCAACTTAGTGAGACCCTCAGCAGCTTAGCAAGACTCCATTTCAAAATTTTAAAAAATTGAAAAGGGGCTGTGTGTATACTCGGCGGTGAATGTCCCTGGGTTCAATTCCTAGTACCAAAAGAGAAAAAGAATCAGTCTTTGTGTGTCTGGGCTCCTTTAACCTAGAACCTTTTTTTTTTTTAAGACATTAAACTTTTAGAGGTAAATGGGTCATTATTTTATAGAATTTTTGTTGGTTTGGGTCTGTCCGCTCTTTCTTCCAGATGGAGTTCAGCCATGCCTCTTTGTCAGGGAGCCAGGAATTAACACAGTGTGCTTCTCAGGGTGCCATCCCCAGGCAGCTGCCTTCAGGGTCCCTGAGATTGGAAAGTTCTATTTGATCACTGGGTGGCGATCCTGGCTGCCAACGTCTGTCCTGCAAATTTTTACTAAGATGATTAACGATTCACTTGTGATGAGATGCTCTGAGATTATGTAACCATCCCGATCACCATCCAACTTTCTCCCACTGGCTTACTCTACACCGCTCCCTCCTCCCTGACTCAGTTATTGCTCCGGTAATTGCAAAGTGCTGATGTTCACACTCTCCCTATTATTTCTTCTGAATTTATGAGTTGGCTTCTACTGTAAGCAAGTGTTCTTGCCTCTCTCCTAGCTTTTATATGCATGTGTGTATTTGAAGATACGAGATCCATGGTCACGTTATATACAGTCCCTCTTCCTGAGGTGCTGATGGCCTCAGTCCATGGGTTAGACACTGTGCTAGTGGCCTTACTTACATCATCTCGTTTAATACTCTCAGGACTTGGTATTGTTTTTTTTTTTCTTATTTTAAAGTTGTGGAGATTGAGACGATTGAGATGCTGAGTAAACCATTCATAACAGCATATTTTACAACCCATAGAGCCAAGATTCAAACCCCAAGGGTCAAAAATCCTGGCATAGAAAATTTTGTCCATTGCTGTGACAAAATGCCTGAGATAAATCAACTTACAGGAGGAAAGGACTGTTTTGTCTCACAATTTCAGAGCCTTCAATTCATGGTCCCATTGCTTTTGGCCCTGTAGTGAGGCAGTATACCAGGTGGAAGGCTGCAGCAGGAGAAACCTGCTCACCTCATGGTGTCTAAGAAGCAAAGAGAGAGATATAGACAGAGACAGAGATAGAGATAGAGATAGATAGGGATAGATATAGAAATGAGAGAGAGAAAGAGAAGGGATGAGGGTTCCACAGTCCCCTCCATGGGCATCCCCAGTGTCCTCACTCCACACTAGGCTCCACCCCTTAAAGGTTCCACCACCTCCCGATCCCACCACAGGTGGCAACCAAGCTGGCAACACATGGCCTTCAGGGGGTCAGTTAAGACCCCAACCATTAACAATGGTCATAAATATTCTACTCTGACCTCTACATACTTGCTTTTACTTTTGTTGACTTGAGATAACTGTGCATTTGTGGGGTACAGCGTGATGTCTGGACAGATGTGTGCAATGTGAGATGATCAAATGTGAGTGGTTAGTGTATCTGTCACTTCCCACAGTTACCATTTCTTTGTGGTGAGAGCATTCAGAATCCTCTTTTCTAACCGTTTTGAAATATAAAATATGTTAGTGGTAACCATAGCCACTTTGTTGCACAATAGAACTCTAGAAGTTACTCCTCCTTTCTGTAACTCTGTCCCATCTGCCCAGCCATTCCCTTGCTTTCCCTCCCCGATGTCTTTTCCATATCTCTATTTCTCTGGTAACCAAGTTTTATTTTCTACTCCTAGAAATAAACTTTTTAAATATTCTGCATATGAGTGGAATTATATATTTATCCTTTTTAATCCTTTTGTGGTTGGCTTATTTTACTTACTCTAGTGTCTTCCCAGCTTATCCACATTTCTTCAAATAACAGGATTTCCATTATGTAAATATACCACATCTTTCCCCACCCATCCATCAGTGGATACTCACATTGATTCCATATTTTGCCTATTGTAAATAGTGCTGTGGTAAACACAGGAAAGCAGGTATTTAAACAACAGGTTTATACAAAGGTGTCCAATATCACCAAGCATCAGGGAAACACAAATCAAAACTAAAATGAGGTTTTAATTCACTCTAGTTACAATGGCTGCTACAAAAAGAAGATAAGAAATAGCAAATACTGATGAGGATGTGGAGAAAGGAGAACTCTCACAGAGTGTTGGTAGGAATGTAGATTAATTCAGCCATTATAGAGAATACTATGGAACTTCTTTAAATATAGAATAACCAGATTGTCATCAGATTTTAGCCTTGTCAGCTAGATCCTGGCTTCTGTTGCTCAATTTGAGATAGAAATCATGAATTGGCAAGCAGCACCATCGGGACTAGGCTTTGTTGGGGCTTACACTTCAGCATCGTGGAGATGGTGGGTCAGTACGTGGTCCTGGGAGTATCCTGTAGAAGGTGCATGCATGTGTGGTCCTAGGAAGATCTTGGCAATGATGTGTGGATGCTTGGTCCTGGGAGCGTCATGGAGAGGGTACGTGGGTGTGTGATTCTGAGCAGTTTCTCTGAGGAATCAAGCAGCACAGTGTCTGTAGCCTTCCTCCTCAACAGAAGGATATCTATGACCAATGCTGTGCCTCTGCACCCACAGTTGTATTGAACTTCCCATCTCCTCGGAGAGAATTAGCTTGCATTCCCTGAAGAAATGGCATGTCCCTGCTAGAGGTCACTGCCAGCCAACACTGTGTGGATTCCCCTTGGTCCCACACCCATCACTCCTGTTTGCTTTGAAACAAAGGCATAAAGTGTGATCCATGAGTAAGTGTGTTATACTCTAAAAGGATGACTTTAATTTTCTAATTTATACAGGCAGAAATTCAGGGAATGTGTGCAGGAACGGATTTGAGAGGTGCGGAATAAAGGTGGAAGGAACATAAAGTTGGATCAAGCCAAATGGACTGGCACGGGCTCAATGGACAGACAGTCTGCATAGAACATTGCAGCTCATAGGGTTCAAAAGAGCTGGGGCTTTGGCCAGTTACCCAAAAATAGAAGGAAAGGTGGCCCACAGTAAGTGAGCTGGAGATGCTGTATTTGCCTGGGTTTCAGGTAGAGAAAGGGATTCAAAGCTTAGTGAGGGTAGAATGTTAGAGCGTATTTGTCATTTAAGGCATAATCACCCACATTAGGAAGGTTATTCTACAAATGAGTGAAATTATGTGGTGTTTGTCTATCTCTGATTGGCTTATTATACTTGATATAATGTCCTCCCAACTTATCCACACTGCTGGGAGGGGAACCTTTTCATCCAGAAAGAGCTCTGCAATCAGGCCAAATGGACTGGCACAGGCTCAATGGACAGACGGTCTGCATAGAACATTGCAGCTCATAGGGTTCAAAAGAGCTGGGGCTTTGGCCAGTTACCCAAAAAATAGAAGGAAAGGTGGCCCACAGTAAGTGAGCAATCCCTCCTATCTGTAGACCATACCTTGCAGTAAGAACCACAGACATGGAACTGGGAAATGTAAATGAAACTGGATTTCAGAGTGACCAGGGACAAGGGTCTCCACTCAACTACCAAAATAGGGTGGGTGCAGTTACCACTATCAGCAGCAGGACCAATGCAGCAATCAGAATGTTCTGGCTCATGTATACGCATGGCACTAGCTAGTTAATCATAGCGTTCATTTCTAGATATGAAACAGGACAGGAGCCTACTGAATTTTTACTTGATTTGTATAAGCAGAAAAGTTCTAGGAAGAGTGAATAAAAGTCTAACCTAAATCCTACAAACAGAATCATATGCCCTCAACTAATTTCCAGACCTGTGTTAGTCTATAGATCCAGAATTCCTTGAATGAAGGGGAAGCCAGGTCCCCTTGAGAAGGGACCCCAGTCAAAAAGTTACATTGTTCCTCTTCCTCAGCCTTCCCAAAAGGATATAGGCCTTTTATTATTTTATCAGAGTGACTTAGCACTGGAGAAAGGGAAATAATCAGGAGTTTGGGGACCCCTGGACCATGGCTCTGAGGTCACAGAGATTCCACATTTGTCTCGTCTCTCCTCTTTGGCCTGTGCAGAAGACAGATGAATCATGGAAAATGGGGGGGTCACTGTGAGCCTGTCAGGCAGTGACCATGCTCACACCTATTTCATCAGATGTTTTACACATTACCACATCCTCCATTACCTGGTAGACAGTGATTAGATGGTAAATGCCTTTTTCTCCATGCTTTTCCTTCAGGTTCACAGGAAGTAGCTTACTTTCAGCTGTCAAGAAATATGTCTCCCACGTCCTACCTCAGGAGTATGTCAGCTCTCCATATCATAATCTAGATCACAGGATCCTTGATTACCTTTCCCTTCTACAAGATATACTTGTCTGTTACACTGATAACTTATTGGCAAGACATTTGTGGATCCACTTAAAATTAAGGGACCTTATACCATGGTGCAATTTTCAGGTGTTCTGTGGCATGGTGCACTTTGACATATCCCTTCTAAGGTAAAGGATGTGTTGTTGCATGATCCCAGAGACAGTGGAGGATTTGTCTGTGCTGGTGCTTTTCATTTGCAAACATATCAATCTAAAGCTCACACCCCACCACCTCCTCCATGGGGCTCACCCACCCTGGCCACTATCTACCTGTCCACTTGCCCTAATCACCCAGGGTCAGGTACCAGACTAGCAGAGACAGCCCTATACCCAGAGCACCCTAAAATTATTAAAACCAGCCCATCTTATGTCTGTTCCTCCCTGCAAGTACCACCACCAAAACTCATGCTCGCACACTTGCCCAGCTCCTTCTGCCTCCTGACTGCCCGTGGTGACCCATCATGGGAGGGTACCCTTTCCTCAGAACTGTGAGAAACACTCTTTCTTCAGTAGCAAGTGTCTCCTTTTCTGCCAGACTTACCATCTCTAAATAATAAGAAAGAATACTTCTTAAAATCCCTTTATTTACCATTTGACTGTCTTTCTTCCCTACCCAACTCAAAGGCCCACAAAACAGGATCTTTGTCTCTATTATATGTGGTTCACATTTTTCCTCAATAAATATATATTAAGTGCATACACGTTTTAAAAATATTCCTTGACCATTACCTCCAAAACCTCATCTGGAGATCTTTTGAAACACTTTTTCTTATGACACACAAGGTCTTGAGCTGAGGGCTACCTGGCACATGTTATTCTTGTATTACACTTTCTGCTCACCTAACCTCAGCCTTCCCCTCAAGAAGAATGCCTGGAAAAGGCACACAGCTCCCTGGTCTGTGGGTAGTGTTGGGACCCTATCTCCACCTGCCTAGCAGACAGGTCCCTCTGGAGCCTCCTGTTGGCCTCAGCCAGTAGGCTACTACTACTGACCTGGCTAGACTCTGAAAGCTGCTCAGAACCATGGATTAGGATGTAAGAGTTGAGATTCAAAAGTGAAAAGGGGGTGTCATCCATCTGAGAAAGAAAAGCAGAAAGAACTCAGGTCCACCACTTCCCATGCTCACCTTCGAAGAACTCACTCTACCAACAGCTCTTCCACTGCCCAAGGCTCAAACTCTCCTTCCTGACTAAATACTGTCCATTAGAGAACATGCTGGGACCTGTTGTCTCTTAACAAAAAAATTACCTTGGCCACACATCTTCCTCATGCCCTGCAGCCTCCCCTGCCTGAGCTAGCAAATTTCTTGGAAGAGATATCTGTGTTCTCCCAACTCCCTTGAGCCTTCCCTGCCTGAGCTAGCAAATTTCTTGGAAGGGATATCTGTGTTCTCCCAGCTCCCTTGAAGAGGTACCAACATAATCTCCTCAATACACAAATCCTCCAATGTCAGTACCTTTCCAGACCTGCCAGTGACATTACGTAGCTCTCAGGATAAGGTCTCCAAACCCAGTTTCTCAAAGGTACCACACTCCGTAGGCCAGAGCCTGGGCCTCCTGCTCTTGTGCTTGGGACCCAGTGCCTGTTGGGCAGGACTTGGGCAGGGGTCGTGGAACATTGAATGTCACTGATTCTTGTGCTTCCCATGGGAATGAAGAGGAAAAATGCACTGACTGTCTAAAAATCCTCTTATCACAGTGCCAGCAACATATGCTTCTACCTGTTTAGCATCTTATCACTTTCAGAGCTCTTCATGCATATACACTTATTTTCAATATCACCAAAACTCTGAGAAGTAGGTAGGGTTTTATGATCAGATTAAATGAGCATAAATTATAGGAATTACAGGTGTGGACCACCATCCCTCAGAGGGATTTAGAGAGTCCAAGTCACAGATGATCTGAGGGAGAACAATGTCCCTCATGTTCTTCTTGCCTGGTAGGCATTCCCAATACACATCTGACTCCATGAAAGTTAGTTGTTTCTAGGAAGTAGTAGCAGATAAAAATAAATTGGGATCTTGTCTAAAGTTAGCTACCCCTCCCCCCAGAAATACTTATGAAATGACCTTATCACACACAGCTGTAATGGCATTTTCTTCCCAAAAGATTCATTGGCTTTATGGCCTTCACAACAATGGCAGTAAAAATTTATTTGTTCAATTCTGCCCACCCCAGTCCCTGCATCCTTTTCAGCTGCTCATCTTCCAGAAGGTTGAGCTCTCTCTTTCCTTCACGAATGGCTTTGGCCCCACTCAAATCCTCTCATCATTTAGGGAGCCTCTGGTTTGTGTGTAGGCAGCCCACTCAATGTCTCAAGTCTTTGAAAACCTTGCCTCCAAGCACCTTCTCATCCAATCCTCAATTCCCCAAATCCCAGGGTCACATCATGGATCTCGTTGCCTCCTGACTCATCTCCAGTGTTGTCACTGCAAGCCTCATCTCATATCATCCTCACGATATCCTCTAGGCTCTGGAGAATATTATAGCCTATGAGTCTTGCTATAGTGTGAATCTTGCTGTCATATACAGTGAGTCTTAAGTGACTATCTACCTCTGAGTTACACTCCCATCCCTATTTTATTATTTTTTTTTAAATTTTGAAACAGCCTCTCATTAAATTACCCATATTGAGGGTCTCACTAAGTTACTAAAGCTGGGTTCAAACCTGCAATCTTTCTGTCTCAGCCTCCCAAGTACTGGGATTATAGGTGTGCATCACCATGCCCGGCTTTGCCCCTGGATTTTGAACTTCATATATTTATATGAACCCAGGAAGGCCTTGATGCTGAAGAGAATGGAAATTTCTCAGCCGGGCGTGGTGGCGCATGCTTGTAATCCCAGCATTCGGGAGGCTGAGACCGGAGGATCCGGGTTCTCGGCCAGCCTCAGCTACCTAGTGAGGCACTCCGCAACTTAGTGAGACTCGGTTTCAAAATAAAGAATAAAAAATAGGGCTGGGGGTATAGCTCGGAGGTAGAATGCCCCTGAGTTCAATCCCCAGTACCACAAAAAAAAAAAAAAAAGAGAATGGAAATTTCTTTGGGGAAAGGTATGGAATAGCAAAATAAAGCAAGGACAGGAACAACACATGAATAGACAACTTTTATCTATGTGATGGATTCTCCTGTTACTAACTATGGAGATAGGGTCAGCAAGTCCATGAGTAGCTACCTGTTTGTTCTCCTTAAGAGCATTTTCAAGACCATCAGGTACTGATCTCCCCCCCCCCTCTTTATTATCCTTAAGTATCTTCCTTCTATACTTCCACCCTTTTCTCTTTTTTTCTGTTGGTTTATTTTTATTTTGCACATAGTAGAATCTACTCTTTCTGGTATGCAGTTGTATACATGTTGGCGCCACAGAGAAACACATAAACATCACCACAATCAAGATTCATAATGATCTCCTGTTTCCTAAAAATTCCTTCAGGCTGCCCTTTGTGTGCAGCCTCCTTCCGTCCCCACTCCCACCCATGGCCACCACTGGTCAGTTCTGTGTCCTTGTAGCTTCAGTTTTCAAGAGTGGAACAAAATTTTCATTGGCCTTTATACATTACAAAAATCACATTCATTCCAGGGAGACAGCTGATCATCATGCTAAACAGTTCCTTTTTCATACTCTAATATCCAGTCATTATATCTTCCTTAATATTTCTGGAATTTCTTTTCCCTGTCAGTGAGCTAGGAGAAACAAGAAGAAGTTATGAAAGTTTCACATTTAATAAGCATGATTTGATGTTAATGGTCACTATTATTTAGTTGTCTTTGGGATTGAAGATTTTACTTATCATAGGCTTATGTTGATGTTTGTAGAAAGAATTGTAAAGATTCAAGACAGAAAAATCTAAATGTAGGCTAAATATCTGCAGCCTGTGGGCTAGGTTTCATTTAGAAAAGGATGTACAAGAAATAATTTGATGAAATGAAAATATTTTCCTGGGATGGGTAAAGATTTTATGAACAGAGATTTGGCAAGATAAAAAGTTGAGAGAGCCAGGCATGGTGGTGCACACTTGTAATCCCAATACTTGAGAGGCTGAGACAGGAGGATGGTGGGTTTGCGGCCAGCCTCAGCTACTTGGTGAGGTTCTCCTCAACTTAGTGAGACCCTGTTTCAAAATAAAGAATAAAAATAGGGCTGGGGGTGTAGATCAGAAGTAGAATGCCCTTGGTTTCAATTTCCAGTATCACAAAAAAAAAAAAGTTGAGAGAGATTCTGATAATCCAATTCATTAGGATGTAAAATAAAAATATAAATTTATTATACTTTTTATAATTCATGTCATGTTTGTCTTGCTAGTGGACAGTTTCCTTCACAATAGTGCTATTTCATATCTTTCTTCCTGATTTTCCTCCTGAGTGCAAATATCAGATTTAATCCAGGCAGTTATTTTTAACAATATCCAAAGATATGTTTCTATCCTTTGACTTTCTAAATATGATTAAATACATATTTAGAATAATTACATCAACACTCTGTAATGATAGATGCTTAGAGTTTGTTGCAATATTTCCATATAGTGTGTTGTACTGGTTGCATGCTCATTAAGAGACTAGTAGCAACTTTTAACCAAATGGCTGAATGGTGTGCTCTAGCCAGCACCATGTCATCCTTCACATTTCATGAAATATCATCCATTGTGATTCTTACTATAGTATGAATGTTACTATTATATAGCGTGAATCTTAAATGCATGCCTCTGACCCTGAATTTATGCTATGGTTTGGATCTAAACTGTCTTCCAAAGGCATGTGCTAAAAGCTGGGTTGCAGCCTGTGGGATATCAGGAGATGGTATAATCTTTAGTAAGTAGAGTCTCTCTCTCTCTCTCTCTCTCTCTCTCTCTCTCTCTCTCTCTCTCTCTCTCTCTCTCTCCTCCCTCTCTCCAGCCTCCATGAGATGAGTATCTCTGTCCCACCATCACGTACTTCCCACTGTGAGGTTCAGCTTCTCCGAAGGCCCAGAGCAGAAAACTGAGCCAACATAAACCTTTCCTCCTTTAAGTGGACTTTCTCGCAATTTTTTTAACAGTGACAGAAAGCTCACTAATGGAAGTGTGTGTGTGTGTGTGTGTGTGTGTGTGTGTGTGTGTGTCTACTCACCATCTGTGTGTCTTTCAGTGTGTCTATGTACCTATGAATCTACCTATGCAAAGATGTGTGAAAGTCTTCTTGCAGATAGGAATGTAAATTTCTCAGGGGAAAGAAATGGAACAGCAGAAGACAAAACAAGCAGAAACAGGAACATACATGTACACATAAATGCATAAATTTCTTGTATTGAATGATTTCCCATCAGGATTTACCAAATACAGGCATGGTATTGGTAAGCCAGTAAACTACTCAGCCTGGAGGATGACGTCTTTTCACTGGAAGAAACAAAGATGCCTGGAGTCAGACAGACAGAAAAGTTCCTGTGAAGGAGTGTGTGGATAATGAAGAATGAGGTAGGGATGTCTTGAAGCTGCGAAGACTCTAGAAAGGCCCAGACCCTGTGACATGAATGGACCTAGCTGGGCTCTACATCTTCTTTGGCTCAGAGCTCTGTTTTTATTGGTGGACAAGTGTGAAAATGGTCTCACACCTTTAAATATTTCAAACCTGAATATTCCAATTTATTCAAGATGTGACTGCCATCAACACTGAGAGAAGCTGCCTGCCTTGACCTGAGCTTATTCCTGACTCTATTATTTCTCTAAATAAACACTAATTTGGTCCCTTTTGCATTCCAATGTCCTCCAGCTCTATGCATCTATAGCATCCCTACAGTTCGCCATTCACTAAGATAAAATTAATTCATTTCCTAACAGCATCATTATGCTCTAATTAGCCTTCAATGTAATTAGTCTCTACTTTTCATCCAACCCTCCTTCCTCCCCTGGCATTTCCAGATTAGGATTTCACGGTACTCTTTAGTAATCCTTCATAGCACATTGTGGCTTTATGGTACATTTAATTGTGTGTTATTTTGCAAAGTTATAGTTTTCTATTTATTTATATCTATTGCATAATTATTTGGCTAAAGATGCTCCCACCTCAAGAGAAGGCCAATAATCCCTGTGGATGCTGAAGTGATGCTGGACAACTCATCCATTCCAGCCAGACCCAGAAGGCCAGACTCAGCCTTGCTTGTTCTTCATTTCACACAAATATCTAATCTTAATTTAAAATTAAAAATAAAGAGGTGGTTTCTATGGAAGCAGAAGCTTTCTAGCTTTTCTATTTTGGCGCCTTGGCTCCTGTGCTTATTAGTTCTGTGATGATCATTCCTTATTTGGAATGTCTGTCTCTGGATATGCTTTGAAGCTTCATGAGGCTAACGAAAAATTCCATCACAAACATGCCCGGGAGGGACCAATGCCTTTGTGATTTTTCCTAGGTCGGTGACTTGCCAGCCAGTTGGACTATTTTGTATCTGACACATGCATAGTTTGCTCCTGAGCTCAGCACTCCAAGAGGCAATGAGAAGTAGAGGGAAGTTTCTTCAAAGGTGCGATTGGGATTTGAGAAAGAACAACACAATAGACATGTCGAGTGAAGTTATGATGTGAAAATTACTGTAATTATCAGGGATAAGTCAATTTGAATTGGCACGTCCTCAAGCACAGCTCATTCTTGGCTCAGTAACCATCTTGCTTTGACTCTCTACACACAATTTTGGAAGCCTGGGCATGCTCCAAAGCAGGGATTTTTCCTGTGTGTTTTTTCTTTTTTGAGAGTGAAGGCATCACATAAATTATTAGGCATATTCTTATAACTCTGAATCAGTTAAAGAAGGGGACTTTAAAAAGCACAACTAACTAGGGATGTGCATGACTTTCACAGGTGCTTATAGACACCAAGGTTAGTATGTTTTCATCTACTCCTTCTTTCATTCTATCAAAAGTACCACTCTTCCCAGTAGTGCCTCTGATCCCAGAACTCCAGGACAATTTCTTCTTATTCTGCTCCAATCAGAAGAGAATGAGTGGATTCTCCTTCAGAGGTACTAAAATCTCTATTTTTAGCATACCGCCTTCTACCTTGTCAAAAGATGTTTCTCCAACTTCTTCTCTTCTGCCCCCTTTCAACATGCACTGTGACTGGGAGATTCAAACCCATGTGTGAGTGGTACACAGATACTTCTGTTACTGAGGCACAAGGAGAAATATGAAAAGAATAAAACCTCAACAAAGGAAGAACTGAAGGTGCTAGAAAGGAAGAACATTCCAGGTAATATTCATATTGTAGGAATGATGAAGGAGAAAATCATACCGTCAGGAAAAAAATCATAAAATATTTGCAACAATGCCAGCTATAGGTTAGACCCAGGTCTCAACAAATGTGCAGCCATTCTTCATTTTCTCTGAGTGATGTAGCAAGGTCAAGGATGTGGCTTTGGCACAGGCAACTCTGAAGTCATCAGAACTCAGTCTGTTTGGAACTGGAATGTCCCTTAAAGGCTCCTGTATTTAAGGCTTGGTTCTCATCTGGTGGCATGAAATCTTTAGGAGATGGGGCCTCGTTGAAAAGGGTATGTCATTGGAAGCACGTCCTTGGAGGGCATTTTTAGTCCTCAGCCTCTTTCTCTATCTCTTCCTCTGTCTGCTTCCCAGCTGTTACGATGTGAGCAGCTTCACTCCATCACAGCCTTCCATGGGGCCAAGAAGGATGAAACTGAAACCAGGAGTCATAAAGTTTTCCTCCTTAAGCTGACTTTCTTAGGTATTTTGTCACAGCAACAGAAAGATGACTAATACAGTCATGCTTTCCAAAGTCAGGTTAAAAAAAGTAGGAAAACAAGTCATCTTTCAGCTTTTCAATGAAAGATTCATGTCCACAGGATTGGAATATCAATGCCTAGATTTCAGTTATTTTTTTCAATTATCAATTATTAAAAATAACTCCATTATACTTGTAAAGTTTTTTTTTCTATTCATTTAGATCAGATATCAAAAAGTGGATTCACTGAGTCTAAAGAGCATAACAATAGCAGACATCAAAAATACAAATAATAATAAATTCTGTCAAGGATGCAGGAAAAAGGAACACTGTTGGTAGGAATGTAAATTGGCACCGCTACTATAGAGATTAGTATGAAGGTTCTTCAATAGACGAGGAACAGAACCACCATCTGACCCAGCTACAAACTATTCCTTGGTATTGATCCAAAAGAATTAGAGTCAGCATGTTATAGAGATACATGCATATCCATGTTTATAACAGGGCAATTCACAATAGCCAAGTTATGGAACCAGCCTAGGTATTAATCAACAGATGAATGGAAATGGAAAATTTGGTATATATACATGTTATGGTTTGGATATAAAATGTCCCCCAGTGAAGTTCATCTATTAGATAATGCAGCCAGGTTTGGAGCTGGAAGAGATACAGGTTACTGGAGGTATGGCCCGCGGACTGTATCTGTTGATGGCCTCCTTCTCCCTCTCTCCCTCTATCTCTCTGTTTCCTGGCTACCATGGGGTGAGATCTCCTTTTTCTTTGCCATGCCCTGCTGCTGAGCTGTATCTGCCTTAAACTTAAAGCTGGCAAATCATGGACTGACCTATGAAACCACGAGTCCCAAATAAACCTTTCTTCCTCTAAGCACACTGGCATCTGCAAAACAAAACAGAAAAAGTGGCGAGTGTTCATTACATCATTATATCTGAGGGACACCTGGTTTGCCTGTTTAACACTGATTTATCAAGCACTCACCCTGTGTCTGGCATGGTGTGGAGGGAGGGACAGGGTGACAATGATCATGGCATGAAGGTTGATGCCATGTGTCAGCTCAGCTAGACCACAGTGCCCAGTTTAGTTTTGTGCTTCAATGTTAGTCCAAGTGTTTCAGTGATGGTGACTAATATTCACACTCAGTTGACTTTGAGTAAATCACATGACCTTCCATAATCAGGGTGGACCTTCCAATCAACTGAAGACCTGCAGGGTAAAGATTACGGTTTCCTGGTAAAGTAGCAATTCTGCCTCAAGACTGAAAAAAAAACCTCTGCCTGCGTTCCCCACTTGTTGGCCTGGCCTATAGATTTCAGACTTGCCAGCCCCAATGTACAGTGAGCCAACTCCATGAAAATAATTCTCTCTCTCTCTCTCTCTCTCTCTCTCTCTCTCTCTCTCTCTCTCTCTCTCTTCATATATAATTATCCCTCAATATCCTTGGAAGACTGGGTCCAGGAACTTGTTTGAATACCAAAATCTGCAGATGGTCAACTTCCTTATCAAAAATGATGAAGTGTTTGCATAGGCTTCTTCCCATCTCTAGATTACTTATAATGCCTAATACAATGTGTTAGGTAAATATTTGTTATAGGGGATTGTTTAGTGAATGTAAGAAAAACAAGATGTGTTCAGTATAGATGTAATTTTTATTTTTTATTTATTTATTTTTTGTGGTACTGGGGATTGAACTCAGGGGCATTCTACCACCGAGCTACACCCCCAGCCCTATTTTTTATTCTTTATTTGGAAACCGGGTCTCACTAAGTTGCAGAGTGCCTCACTAGGTAGCTGAGGCTGACTGCGAACGCGAATCCTCCAGTCTCAGCCTCCCAAATGCTGGGATTACAAGCGTGTGCGCCACCACACCCAGCTAGATGCAATTTTTAAAAATATCTTTGATCAGTAATTGATCAAATGTGTGAATGTGGAAAATGGATACAAAGGGCCAACTATCTATACATTTGTCCTGTTGTTTCTGTTTCTCTGGAGAAGCCCAATGAGTACACATCACCACTGTCCTATTGGTAGAAGTATGCAACAGCTGAGATATGAAGCAGATAACTAAAAGTACATATAGTCTCACAAGTATTATATGTGGACCAACTGCTCAGGAGGACAATTTAGGATGGAGTCTTGAAAGATACAGAGATGGTTCCTGAATCCCTGGGCCATGATAGCAGAGAAGCAGCAGGAGGCCACCAAGGGAGGAAACATAGACTGGGAGTGTATCAGCCCCTGAAAATAATCAAGATCTCCAGGAGGGCAAGGGAAAAGGCTCACTTGTTTATTGGGAGCCTGCTAAGTACCAAGTTCTGGGATAAGCTCTGTCCAAAGGGTGTATTTTTTTTAAATGTAATACCTGAAACTTCAAGTGGGTTTGGTTTTATAATCCCATTTCACACATGGAAAATTTGCCCCAAATCTTACAGTGACTAACTGGCTCATATGTTTTGTTCTAACTCCATCCTGTGTCATTCCAATGCTTTCCCTAGCCCAGTGGTGCCCAAATGATGGGGACAATGTAACATGAACATTTTTCACATTTGAAACAGCCACAGGCTTTTCTTATAGTCAAAGTTGCAACCCATAGAGCAGTCATGCTCTAGGGCATATTTTCTCTGCTTGCTGCTTGAAAGTTATTGGATATCTTAATATGGAATCATTTTGTGCACAGTCCAAGTTAATGTTCATTTTTAAATTAGAAGGCACCTGCCCCTGAGAGAGGAAGTCCAGTACAGCCCGTGTCCAAGGCAGCTGCAGGCCAGCCAGCCCCATGCACCTCTCCCTACTGCTGCAGTCTGGGAGGCAGCTCCTAACCGCCCCACGCCTACCATGCCCTGCCAATCCATTTTTCATCTCCCTGCTGGCATCTAGGAGCGATTCTGCTTTGTAAAAACTTGCTTTTGCTTAAGTCATCATCAGGGCTTCCATGATCCATGTGAACTAGCCCAAGCTCTCTGCCCTTCTCTTTAAGGCCATTCCTAATTGAGTCTGAGATGAGTCTTCAAAATGATCCACTATGTTCCCTGTAACTGACATTTCCGCCTCACCTAAGATTCAGCTCTCCTGTGGGCGCCCTTCGGTTTACTGTTTCCCATTCACCTGGAGTGGATCATTCTCCCTTCATCTGTCCCCTCATCTCTCCTAATCGCTTTTCCTCCCTGCCTAGGAAATCATTCACTGACTTCCCCCAGCAGAACCATCCCTTTCCCTTTTTTATTCCTACAACACTGTGCCCTCTTCTTGTGTTTACAAGTGGCAATTTTTTTCTAGTTCTTTTTTTTTTTTCTTCCAGCAAGGGTTATGCTCCAGAGAGAGTGACTGTGCTCCAGGAGTGGAAATGGCATGGAGTCTTTCATGGGGTGAGTTTTGTTCTGTCTAGAAACCTTCCGCCTCATATATATGCATTTGGGGAGGTCACCATAGCTTAATGCATCTGTGCGCTGTGTCTGCCATATTGGAAACTTTCCCAGAGTATGTAAGCAGAACCTCACAGGCTTAGTGCTCTGCCATGCTCCATTTTCCTAAGTGGAAAGCCACTTAGGCTGGTTACATCTGGTTTCTTTTAGGTTTAAGAAGGTAGTTTCCGGCCCTGAAGGACGTGGATTATGGGTGGGGTTCTCCAGCGGCCCAGTTGGAGTGACTTCCATCCCCAGTGGGGTGAGCCCAGTCCTTCTTTCCCTTATGTCTGTCTAGCTACCTGACACTGGCATGGTGCTTCTTGTGATGTATTGAAATTATTGCATTTTCACATGTAAGCCTCCAGTGACCAGCTCTGAAGGAGCCGTGTGTGCAGAGCTGTGGAAGATGGAATGATGCTGTCACACATGCTTTACTTTATGTTTTGTGCTCTGTCCTGGGTATCATGAAAGATCACAGGCTCATCACTTCTCTTGTCTAGGCATCCTTCCTCCCTCCTTTCCTCTCTTTCTTTCCCTCACCCTCTCCCACTCTCCCTTTCCTCTCCCTCTTTTCTCCTTTTTTTGTGGTATTAGGGTTGAACTCATGGGCATTCTACCTCTGAGCTACACCCTCCACACCTATTTTATTTTGAAATAGGGTCCCGTGAGTTGCCAAGGCTGGCTGAGCCTGTGATCCTCCTGTCTCAGCTTCCCAGGTGCTAGAATTAGAGGTGTGCACCACCATACTCAACTCCATTTTCTTGATCAAAAAGTAATGCCCTCGGAAGGCAGATTTGTTAAGACTTCTGTAGTGCTGACTTTTTGTGACTAGGGGGAGTCATGATCTCAGATATCACCTTGTGCTTTGCCAACTGCATTTGGAGAGTTTATTCTCCATTGAATGCTGCTTTAGAATTTTTGAGAAAGACAATGTTTGCAAACTAGATCTTCCAGAAACAGCACAGCATTTGAATATTTAATTCACATATGTTGCTCAGGAAAATGTGCAGCCCAGTGCTGGCTGGCTGTACAGCTCAGGGAGTTATCATGTAGCATGAAAACCTTGTTTGGATTATGTTGACCCAGCTGTGAAAAGACTTCTCTTACTGCACCTGTTGGGTTTTATGAGTGAAGAGTTATTTGCCAGCGTGGGAAGGGACTGTTTCCATCATCCTGTTACATGATCCAGTTTGGAGCCCCCCCAATTCATCTCCGGGTGTTTCTCCCACGCTCCTCCACATGTGTGAAAGAGAAGCTTTCAACTCTGGCATCCCTACCCAGGGGCTGTATTTGCACACTATTTAGTGTTTTTGCTTTGTTATTTTGGTTTTTTAACCTGCTCAGCTCTGTATCACAAGGTGGTAGAGCCTGACAGAATTACATTCATAACATAATTGAAATCGTTTATTTAATAAGTAACTCAAAAGAAAACTAGGTTTTCTAGGAATCACCTGGTTATCCCTGGGCTAATGTCATTTCTGTTGTGCCATTTCTGTTCTGAGTTGAAATTCAAGAGTTTTCCATCATCCTCTTAAAAGATTTTGCAGAACAATTTTGACTAAAGGAAAGGCTGTTGTCTGAATGGCCGGTTTTACTGAGCCAATTCTGGGGTCTCTTGGCAGACATGGGGGCCAGAGGGGAATTACAGCTGTGGTGAGCTGGAGCTGCTGTGTCCAACAACTGGAGAGAGGCTCTGCAAGCCACAGTGCAGAGACTTTCCTCCAAGCTTTGCTAATAAGCATTGCAGAGAATGGGCTTACCATTTCAAGAAGGTTGAAAACAGACTCAATTTGAGTTCAAGTATAGTAACATTTGACTTCTCTTCCTGATCAGACCTGGAGTTGGAGTATGCATGTGTGTGTGTGTGTGTGTGTGTGTGTGTGTGTGTGTTCGTGCGCACGCGCGCGTAAGTTCTGTCTCATTTCCAACATTCTGATTTAGTGACTTTTTACCATATTAGAAATAGTGATGATAATAATAATGAGATATCGACAATTGAACGCTACAGTTTCATGTTAAATGGCTTTATCCACTGTAAAGAACAATGCCTGGAGTAAACTTTTGCAGACTTAGAGAAAGCACAGTGAAGCCGGGTGTGGTGGTGCACGCTTGTAATCCCAGCATTTGGGAGGCTCAGACAAGAGGATCCGAGTTTGCAGTCAGCCTCAGCTATCTAGTGAGGCAGTCCGCAACTTAGCAAGACCCTGTTTCCAAATAAAGAATAAAAAATAGGGCTGGGGGTACAGCTCGGAGGTAGAATGCCTCTGAGTTCAACCCCCAGTACTGCAAAGAGAGAGAGAGAGAGAGAGAGAGAGAGAGAGAGAGAGAGAGAGAGAGAGAGAGAGAGAGAGAGAAAGCACAGTGACATTCCAGGAACTCAGGCACTGGCACAAATTACCAAGGTCCATGTTTGAGATCAAGCAAAAGAGCCAGCATGCTCACAACCCACTCCATTCACCATTCACTTTTACATTGGTTTCGGGCAGGTTTTCTCTTTTCTGTCTCTTTTTCTCATGGGGATTTCAAAGAAAATGTGAGGGAACTTTATTAAACTATAAGATGCAGGGATAAGTCACAATTCATTTTAATTAAGTATGATTAAAAATAATGCTGTGAAAGTCCTGGCTATTACCACTAAGAGTTCATGAGCTTCAGACAAAAAGCACACAATAAAGATGTGTGAGAACATTCCAACATGCCCCCTAGAGCTCCTTGTGGCCAAGAACTAGTGTGGACCAAGAGGGTTCACTGCGGGTTTTCTCTGGTGGGGAGCTGGGTTTCCCAGACTTTGGTTCTGTATTTTCTCTGGAGGGTTTGCTGGGGCACAGAGGAACAGTTCTACCCCAGGGGGCTCTGGTTCAGTACAGCTTGCGTTTCTGGCAAAATCTTGTGTGGTATTGATGCTACGGGTCAGGGGCTTTTGTGTGTGTGTGTGCCTGTGTGTGTGTGTGTGTGTGTGTGTGTGTGTGTGTGTGTGTTTCCAATTTAAGACTGAAATTACATTAGAAAGGAAAATTATACTCATGCAATTAAAAAAAAGACTTCATTCTCAATGGATGTGATGACTGTTGTATGGGACACATCTGAAAGGGAACTAAAACTTCTTTCTCTGGTGATATTGCCAACTCCATGTTGCCCCTAAAATCCCACAGCATGGGATATGGAAAAGCTAGCTGGGCAAGGTGGCACTCACTTGTAATTCCAGTACTTGGGAGGCTGAGAAGGGGGATAGTAGGTTCAAGGACAGCCTCAGCAATGTAGCAAGACTGGGCAACCTAGTGAGACCCTGTTTCCAAATAATAAAATAAAAAGGGCTGGAAATATAGCTTGGAGGTAGAATGCCCCTGAGTTGAATCCCCAGTACAGGAAGAGGAAAGGAAGGAAGGAAGGAAGGAAGGAAGGAAGGAAGGAAGGAAGGAAGGAAGGAAGGAAGGAAGGAAGGAAGGAAGGAAGGCAGGCAACAGCTGAAATACAAAATGAAGTACATAGGTTAGCCTTCAAGACATGGGAGGTTCTTAGAGGTTCTATGTGATTAGAAAATAGAGCCAGGAAGAGAGGGAAGCAGTGGCAGTGGGTGAACTCTGTGTCCAGTAAAGTATTTCTGATAGAGTTGACCCCAAGTCATGGGCCTGTTGGCCCTAGGGATACACAGCAGTGACTGGAGCCAGTGCAGGAGGGACAAGGGAGCAAACATCCCCGCGTGAGACCGGCACCCAGAGAGCGTTCAGAGGGTCAGCCAGTGCAGGAGGGACAAGGGAGCAAACATCCCAGCGTGAGACCGGCACCCAGAGAGCGCTCAGAGGGTCAGCCTGATAGAATACTGCTGACAAGGCAGGCCCGGCCAGCTGACATCCCCAAACCTGTCTTTGATTAGAAGAAAAAAAAAGAAATGTGTCTTCCTAAGAATTGGTATTGCAAACCCTATCCTGACTGTATTTGGGACATGAAGTCATGCTGTCTTCCTCAAACAAATAAACATAAACCCAAACTGAGAATTTACAAGGGAGTTGTCCAACGTCCTGATACACTTCAGAAGCCTGTGAAAATGCCGTCCAGAGGAGCATGGGTAAAAGAAGCCAGAAAGGACTGTCACTGATAAACTGTCAATGGGGGTGAGTTTACAAATTCAAAACACTTCAGAGCACAAGGCAATAAGCAACCACGAATGAAACTCAGTGTAAAGAAAAAACAAAAATAGAATCAGGTACTTCCTCTCTCCCCTCCTCCTCCTCTTCCTTCTCCTCCTCCTCATGGCCCCAGATATTAGAGTATCACATAAAGAATATTTTAAAAATTCATTTAATACTTTAAAAGAAATAACAGAGTTTTAGACTTTTAATGACTAGAATAAATATGCAAAATCACCCAACAATCATTTGAAATAGAAAAATAAAACTTTTAGAAATAAAAATTAATTAATAGTTTAAAATAGTAGCTTTCAAGAATTAGTAAACCTTAAGTTATAGCTGAACAAATTAAGTAGAATGTGAGATAGAAGGACGGTCATGATATTTTTAAAGTAAGAGAATGGGAAACTCAGAAGGTGTTTATATGTGTGTAAAGGCAAAGCAATCTTTCCATAAGTAAAAAAAAAAAAAAAATAGAGATATTTGGTATACACACAAAATATAGACCATCAGATGATTCTCCAGATGCCAGAAAACTGGAGAATAAATTAATATTCAAAAGTACTGAGTCAATGAAATATTTTTAAAGAGAGAAAATAAAGATATTTTCTGACCAATTGTCCTGAAGAAATATATTACCTGTCAAGAAACAATGCTTAGCTGTGCACAAGGCCCTGGATTCAATCCCAAGGACCAAAACCAAAACACTTTCAAGAAGAAGGTAAATTATGTCAATTGGAATATCTGAGCTATAAGAAGGAATGGACAATGAAAATTGCAAGTGGGTGGATAAATCTAAATAAATATCAATAATGTGAAATAATAATTGTGATAATGCCTAATGCATGTGATAATGTCCCTTGACCATTTCCCAGGAGACCAGCTCAATGTCGTTCGTACTGTCAAGTTAATAGAAACAATCGAAATGCCCATATTCTACATCATAGAACCTGAGTAAAATATAGTTACGCACATCAAATAATCAAAACTAAAATACTGTGTAAAAGAACACACTATAGAAGAATATCATTGCAGAAGAAGAATAAAATTTATGAAAGGATAAAAAATGCTGAACTAAGAAATAATTACTTGGAAATGCATTCTTACAGAAAGTAAAAGCAATTGCGTATAACTGCTTTCTCAAGGGTGGGAGAAGAACAGAAACAAAGGCTGGGTGATGGGCACCCGAGATCACAGAGGTTGACACGGACATTGATTTTCCTGCTCAGCTCGGCATCATATTGGTTTCTGTTTTATTAGTATTTAAGCTGTCATATGTATTTTATTCGCTGTAAAAATGCATGGGTGTATAGTTTACATAAATGGCACGTTATATTGCCATGGTTTGAATCTGTCTCTTTCAAATTTCCAGCCTTGCCAATGCGATACTACTAAGTTGTAGGGTCATTTAGAGGCAATTTGGCCATGGGGGCTCTCCTTTGTGAGTGGGATTCTGTGCCCTTGATATTGAACTTTCAGACCTCAGAACTGTGAGAAACAAATTTCGGTTCTTTATAAATGACCCAGTATTACAGTTTGGGTTTAGAACACCCCCTCTCCCCCCAAACCAAAGCCCATGCGTTTGAAGCCTGGTCTTAGATGCAGCAAAGTGCAGAGGGAGGCGTGGCTGGAGAAGGTGGGTCACTGTGGGCGTGGTCTTGCAGACTAGATCTGTCTCTAGGCCCCTCCTCTCACTCTCTCCCGCTTTGGGCTGCCAAGACTGAGAGCAACTTTTCTCCACTAGGTACCGACTGCTGTGGTTTCTGACTTGGAGCCAGCCGGCCCTAGACTGAACTTCTAAAACTGTGAGCCAAATAGATCTTTCATCCTCTAACTTATGTTTATCAAGTATTTTGGTCTCAGTGAGGGAAAAGCTGACTAAAGCACCGATCTGTGATATTTGACTAAGATTTTATATGTATATATAAACATATATACATATATGTGTGTATGTATGCATGTATATGTATGTGTACCTACATACACATTCTCTTTTATATGTATACTTTATAATAAAATAGAACAAATTAAAATAAAATAAAGAAATAGTAAATGTGAAGTTAACTGAAGAGTGAATAAATAGAAGAAAAAGAATTCATAGTGGTCCCCACACTCAAACCAGAAGCTCCTTCAAGGGGAAACCTGTGATCAGCAAAATCTGGCTTACTTATTTCCTGGCACATGGGATGCATGGTACATGAAATTCATGGTAGTATTATTACTGTACAGTGAGTGGGATCACACATCTGAGGAACCATGGGATTTCTTACCAAACGAAGAAAGAACATAATTATGGGATTCATGGGAAGGTTAAAGATTAGGTGAAATTTGAATGATGCAGAGTTTTAGTAGGCTCAAAGCAAACCAGAGCTCTTTGCAAAATGATCATTGTCACATCTGGGCTACAAAGTGGACTCCATAATCTACTTTCTTGGAAATTGCAAAGTAGAGATAAATGTGGAATGTTGTGCTCTGAAACCCCTTATCTGAAGCTCTGGGTCTCAGCTAGATATTGAGGCTGCTTCTCTGTGTCGACATGACTTAGATCCTTCAGAGAAGAGGGAAATGTTTCATCTTTTCCCATATAATTTCAAAAAGCCAATTCATGATTATAGAGAGCAATGATTCTCAGTAAGGAAGCAGTGTCACTCAAAAGGGGGTAGGGGGTTGCTCAGACACACATACAGCTTGGGAGAAATATGACTCCTGATTAGCTGTGCAGCTCGAATTTTCCCTGCCTTTTCCCAACCTGACAAATGGGGCAGATTCACGTGGCAGTAGCAAATGCTTATGTCCACATATGCAAGGAGAGGCGGCACATACATCTAATGGGAATGGCAGGTGGAGAACCTGAAACGAACTCAGGATGCACGTATTTGATGAGGATTTTATATGAGTAAAAAAAAAAAAAGCCACCAAAATTGTCTCTGGGATGAAAGGTTCAGTAGTGTCAAGAGGCTCTGTGTCCTTGGCTCAAGAAGGGATTCATGGGCTGCAGTAACCCTTTTATGGGCTAAATGAGTTTAGGAGCTGAAAGCTCAAACTCTGAGCATTCTGAACCCCTTCCTGCTCTGAAATCTCATGAATTTGCCCTAGTACGATAAAACAGAATGAATTTTGTCATCATTGAAATCAGAGGACAATTTTTAGGTTTTTTTTTAAACATCTGCATGATTTGGGAACATTATTTAACCTGGCTAGGCCCCAGGTCTCAACCTTGCTTCAGAGGCTCGCTCTCAAAACTAAACTAAAATTGCTCAGCACTTTCTGTATTGATTGGTATGAAAATTCCCTTTTCAAAAATAAATAAATAAATAAATAAATTAAACTGCATACTACAGAAATAAATGCCTTTGAACAGCAGAAAACTAGAGTTGCAGACACCCAGCATCTTCTTGTTCATCTCAGGTTGTACTTAGAGAAATTCACAAATGTTTCTCAGCTGGGCATGGTGGCACATGCTTATAATCCCAGTACTTGGGAGGATAAGACCAGAGAATCTGGGTTCAAGGCCAGCCTCAGCTACTTGGTGAGGCCCTCTGCAACTTAATGAAACCCTGTTTCAAAATAAAGAATAAAAAATAAGACTAGGAGTATAGCTCGGAGGTAGAATGCCCCTAGGTCCAATCTCCAGTACTGCAAAATAAATAAATAAATAAATAAACTTCTTCCTTTTCCCTAAAACTTGGACAAAGCATTTCAACAAAACTTTCTCTGAATGGTATCATATTAAATTATTACCTGAGGACTTGTTATTCCATAAGAAGTATCCATGCTCACCAGGAAAAAAACCAGGAGTCTAGGACAGATAATGCTGTGGACTCCAAGTCTTGCAAATAGATAATTCAGCTAAACTTCTGCTTGACAAGCACTTACAAAAATGGTGTTAGGAGCCAGGTGTGGTGGCACACATTTGTAATCCCAGTACTTCGGAGGCTGAGATCGTAGGATCCGGATTTGCAGCCAGCCTCAGCTACTTAGTGAGGCCGTCCACAACTTAGTGAGACCCTGTTTCAAAATAAAAGAATAAAAAATAGGACTGGGGGTATACCTCAGAGTTAGAATGCCCCTAGGTTCAGCCCCCAGTACCGAAAAAAAATGGTGTTGGGGTTCCATTGTCCTGAAATGCCTTTCTCCATCTTATCCAAAGCATATGTGCTACAAAAAATAACTTTGCAGTGTATATGCACACTTACAGGCAGACACACATTTGTATATACACAAAAAATGTACATACATACACACACAAACATTTGCTCAGGTGCACATGCACAAACACACACAGAGACACACACCCATAGGTACATGGAAACACACATACACACACTTGTGCACACATACACACATGCATAGAGGCACACAGACGCACTTATGCACGCACACACACATACGCACACACACACACACACACACAAACCACATACAGCAATTTCCCCTGCATTCAGAGATAATACATTTTGGTATTACTAAATCAAAGCATTTTTTGTGAAGATTGGATATTGTCTGGCATACAATATTTGCTTGATATTTTTGAGAGATTCCAGAATAAAAGCAGAAGATATTATCCTTTCTCCCCTGACCCCCCAAATGCTTCTCATTCTTGTTTTAGAAGAATTGGCTAAATTCATCATGGCTCTGCTCAAGTCCACACTTCTCTTAGCCTAACTTAGAGGTCCAGTAAATGACAGAATATGAATGGAAGGTCACATTTTTCCAAACTTAGAACCTTGTTTCAAAGACAAGCAAAGCTTCCTGGTACAGAAGATGAAAGACAAAGAAAAAAAAATCCCTTGCAACTTTTTGGACATTAAATAGCTTATTAAATTGCACTTTGATGAATTACAGTAAGTGTAAATAAATAAGAAACATATGGATCGAATTTCCTTTGAAACATAAATGGATTTGAATTATAAGAAAAAAGAACTCTTATTAACACAATAAACAAACAAACAAACAAAACCCTAGAAAGACAAGATTGCTGCTCCAAGAATCCTCATATTCATCTTCAGCCTATGTAAAATCTAATTGTTAGGACGTGGGAAAAAGTAAGCACTTTTTCTAATTATTATTCAAAGTAGATGTTTGTGAATGTGTATCATGCTAAACACATTGATATTTTGAGAACTTAAATGGTTGTCATCCATTTAATCTGACTGAAGCATATTCTCAGGTTGAAAAAAAAGATATACAACTTTTTCTGGATCATTAAAACCAAATATATTTCCATTTTTATCTCATATATAAAACTTTCATGCCAGGTGTGGTCACATGCCTGTAATCCCGGTATTTGGAAGGCTGAAACAGGAGGGTCACAGGTTTGAGACCAGCATCAGCAAGTGAGAGAGACTCAGCAACCTAGCAAGACCCTATTTTAAAACAAACCAAAAAATTTAAAAAGGACTGAGAATATAGCTCAGAGATAGAAAGTCTCTGGGTTCCACCCCAAATACCACACACAGACACACAAACACACACACACACACACACACACACACACACACACACAAGCCTTTCATGTAATAGATATACTTACTTTGCATTGTTTTCTGATTTTTTTTTGTTTCTTTGTTTTTTAAATGCTTTTATTGATGCATTGGAACATTACTATGTAGTTCAAAGTGTTCGGGACATACATTCATACAGTACTTGGTGAACTTTCTTCCAGCTCCCTCTCCATTTCCTCCCTTTCCCCCTACGTAATACTGAGATTGGCATTGTAATATCACATATGTACATAGCTTCAGTAGCAGTGTTTCCTTCATTGATTCTCCCTCCCCACCCCCCCAAGCACCACTCTCCACTAGACCCCCTCTATTGCTCCACTGGAGTTTCTCCTCTATTATTTAATGTTCTCCCTGTATCAAGATTACTTCCTAGTTTTAGCATATGAGAGAAAACATATGACCCTTCACTTTTTGTGACTGGCTAATCTCCCTTAACATAATGTTTTCCAGGTTCATCCATTTAAAATGAGTGCAAGTCATTGGGAAGGAAGGTCTGTTCCTGTGGACTTAGGATCCTCTGGCAACTCTGTTTCCCATTGAGAAGTATGTGGATCCAGTACAGGAAGCATAGATGTGGCTCATAAATCACCATGAAATTAGCATGAGGACCATCTACCTGGCCTTTTCCTGAAGATTGAACTTTTCTTTTGTCTAGTTTCGGTGTCTGTTTTATTCATGAAAAACTTTATTTCACATGCCTTGTTTGGTATAGTTGAACTTAGATGGAGAAGGGAAAAGATTTGGGCTTCCCCCAAAAACAATAATAACATAGAATTGTATATGGCAATAGCAGACGTTAATAATAATTCCTATTATGTATGAAATGCCCATTTTGTACAAGTAGAAAAATCTATTTGAAGATTTTTCCATGTTCTTTGCCTTATCTGTTTTGACAGAAAACTCCTAAAGTATATGGTGTTATCTCTTGTCTTGCAGTTAGACAATGCTTCCCAGAACTCCAGGCAGCCTGAGGAAATCTCCTTCTCACCTAACCCTGACATGAGACCATGGAATGGCAACAAGGGCAATTTAAAATACACCCACACAGTGGTCGCTTCCCATTGTCCTTTCTCCAGAATGATCTGCAGCAAGCATTCATGCCAAGGTTACAAAACTGAAGGGACCCCAGGGAGAGAACAGTTGTAGGGAAAGCACCCTCCAAGTGCTTTAAGTTCCAAGCATCATTGCTTTGGTTTAAAACAGACAGAGCAACACACCTGGTCATTGCCTTTCCAACTATGCAGTCATTTCTTTGGTGGGGTGTGGTCTGAGAGAAGAAATGTGTACCCCTGCTGGCTGTTCTCGAACTCATCACATTCAGCCTTATTCACTTAGGGAGGTGCAGCAAAACCCTTGCCAATCTCAAGTAACCTGAAGATTGAACTTTTCTTCTGTATAGTGTCTGTGTTTGTTTTATTCATGACAAATTTCATTTCACATGCCTTGTTTGGTATAGTTAAACTTAGCTAACTGGAAGTTAGCTGAGATCATTTGTTCTTAGAAAGAGCTTTACAAAAGGACGTGGACCCCCAGGGTTTTTTGTTTTGTTTTTTGATGGCTTCCCTGGAAGGCTCTGAAGGTTCAGAAGACCATGTAGGGTAGCCTCATGTGGGCATTTGTTTATCATAACTCTTCCTCTGGCACCCACTGCAGGCACCAACAGAAAACATGGTCAGATCTTTCCTGTGCACGATTCACAACTGTATAACTCAAATATTTCCGAGTTGTTTTGGAAAAGGCCATGTGGTTTTGCCATGAAAAGAAGAAAATAAAAGCATTTTCATTTGAAAGGAAATGTCATGCTGACAATTTGAGAATATTAAGTCTCAAAGAATGTTTCCATCTTGTGCTGGAAACTCAAAATAAGCATTCTTTTATGTTTTCATGGTACTTTACAGTTTATAAACACCTTCTATTTGTGTCACCTGATGATATTGTCATCTAGCTCATAATTCCCTACAATGGCTTTGGATGGAGCTCTCTGTTCCCTGATTTGTCACCAGCCCATCTGACCCAAAGAGCAACATTGAGTGGTGGGCCCAAGGACTCCTGAAAGCAGCAGGTGTTCAGAACTGCAGGACAGTGCCCACCTGAGTCTCTCTTGGGAAGGCAGAAGCTAAAAGGTTGGTAACTAACCTTGATGTTTTGGTACTTGGCAATTATACAAAAATTAACAACCAAACACTCATTGAGGCTCCATTTCCTCGTTTGTAAATTGAAGATACTAATGTCTATCCTGTGAGATTACTTTGGTTCTTAGCATATAGTGTTTCCTTATGGGCCAGGGAACAGCCAAGAGCAGCATATATTGACAGAACAAATACAAATTGTGAGTGTTCCTGACATGATTATGAAGTCTCAGTATATGAAGATCTATCGCTTGCATAGGTCAATGCATATATCTTTGAATTATTGAATTATCATCTGTAAGTACCTACAATGAATTTTTAACTGTTCTACCTAAATAAATGTTCTACTCCTTGGGAAATGGCACCATTATTTTTCAAGCTGAAATCAGGGAGACATCTTTGAAAACATTTTCTTTAATCCCAAGATATAAACCATCTACAAATCTATAAAGTCTACTTCCAAAATTTATGCATGCCAAAATTTAAAATATTTTTATTTCTGGATGTAATAATCATTTGTCTACCACTTTGCCCATACAAAGCCCAGGTCTTGCCTATTGGTAGCCCATAGACTGGCACCTGATATGCAGAGAACAGATCTATCGTTTACTTAAAGAAAGAATAAATTAGTCATGATCTACCCTTCTGTAAATTATCAAGAAACAGAGGAATATAAGTATAACTTATCCACTATTTAAATCTTATTATGTTAAGTCACATGAAGTAATGAATTGTTTATTTTTTCTTGCTAAGTACAAAATTCCCAACACCCCTATTCCCTCAGCATACAGTTCTCCTATGGGATATCTAAGATGAATTTTAAGTTTAGCCATCTTCATTAATTTCTGGTGATACCTTCATTCACTAGAACTTTCTTGGACATTTAAGCGAGTGAGTTCATTTACCAGTGACACCTACACTCATGTGCATGTGTGGTGGTGATGGTGGTGGTGGTGGTGTGCTTCTCTGTGTCTGCATGTGTGTGTTCTGTGTGATTTTAACACATTATTGGTAGCTTTGTGCAACTACCACCCAAATCAAGAAGGAGAATAGTTCTACCACCACAAGAGTTCCTCCTGCCACCACTACAGAGGAGCTTCACCCCCAAACCATTAGCCAGGTCTATGATTCCATAATCACATTATTTTCAGAATGTTAGATAAATGGAATCATATGGTATGAAGCCTTTTGAGAATGGCTTTTCGAAAGACTCAACAGAACACCTGGAGTTCTAACTAAGCTGGTGCACATTTCAACAGTCCACTCTTTTTTATGGCCAGATAATTGAGGGCCTAGCAATTATTCTGTCCTGACACAATGTGAATCCCCATTTTACAGAAGTCTTATTGACTGATTGAAATGTGGCCAGAATGTGGGTCATGGGCCCACTGCACAGGTGAGTCAGCCCGGGTGAAAAGGCAGCTTCATCAGGGAGCCAATCTTGTGCAAAGATATTGCTAGTGTGACATAGAACAGCCAAATTTAGAGAACAAGAAATTAAAAGGCAGAAGTTGAAAACAAAGACATAGTCATAATCATTATCCAATTTACACATGTGGCATCTTATTAAAAACAAATGAATTTAGATATAATCAAATTTTTATTATTGTTTAATTTGATTTTTATGAGAATATAAACATATTTTCATAAAAATATGTTTTCTATAATTAATATAACCAGTTTCACTAAGGCATATATTTTCATACAGAAAAATAAAAATGGGACCAATTCAGAGATAAAAAAATATTTTTCTATGCATTTAGTTCTCATATTGAATTGAAGTATTATTGATACCATGTCATATTGGGGATCTACAAAGATTTTGACCAAAATGGAAACTTTGGGGAACATTACTTATTGTAATGCTTCAAAATCAATAGAAACTCTCCCCTTCAAATGTAAAGAAGAGATAAAATAAGTATATGAATACATATATGCATATGTGTATATAATTATGTATGTATAAACATTAAAATTACCTATGCAATTCTAAATATGCATGAACATATATAGTATGTATAATAAAATTACATATATAGTTATATGTATGTATCATAATATACTGTGTAACATATAATGTATGCATTGAATATGTAATTATATTTACTAGGTTAGACAGCTTTTCATTACTGTGACAGTGATATCTGAGATAATCAATGTAACAACAATCATTCAACAAGCACCAAGTGCTTTGTGTGTCTGAAGTAATCCCAGGTAAGGATGACACAGCGCTGAGGGAAACTCATAACAGAGAGACTTGGGATTGAGCAAAATGGTGTTAGAAAGAGTAGTTTTTTCTCCTAAGAAGCATCACAGATTTGGTGTCATTTTGAGCATAGGGTGACTTTTTGACTTGCATGTTTATCCTCCATCTGTTCATATTTCAGGGTCTCCTGGCTTCCATGGACTTTGTCTAAATACCCTGACTGCAAAATGTACTTCAAGGAAACAGTACCAGTTTATGCCTTCTAGCATACCCTAGAAACTGCAGGCAGCTAGTGATATGCTTAAAATAGATTATGATTGAACTTAAACCTGTTACTTGAATTACAAGATCTCTTTAGAAACAGAGTTTCTTCTGTTTTGGCTTAATTTACTTTTAGTTTTCTAATCTGTAAAATGATATTAGATACCTGACTGTACCATGTCTATGAAGATCAAACAACACAGTTAATGTAAATGCAGTTTGTAAATTACAAATCACTAGTCAGAAACAGAGAAGCATCCATTGTAATTCTTATCAATACTTTGCCTGATTATATCATCTTTGAAATATGGATAGAAGGAAGAAAGCTTCCTGATGGAGTAAAGTGACTCCACACTTGTTTCAGAAGCCAACATCTCTAAGATCTAAGATCAGATGCAGAATATATCATCCAAATTCCTTAAGTACAGCAAAAAGGAGCACAAAGGACCTCTCATGGCTTTTTGTAGGCTGGCAAGAAATATATGCCAATCAGTGAGGAAAGAAGCCCTAGATATTTAATGCAATCGATCATGCATGTGCTATTTTTAAAAATTAGAAATATGGAAAATATTAATTCGATAAATGTTTACAGAAAGTCTACTAGTATTGCCCTTTGTGCTAAAGATTCAGAGAAGATGACCCAGTTACTATTTCCAGGAACACATAGCCCCAAGAGAGACACGGTGATGTAAACAGAGAGAAGCACCGGTGGGCGTTAGTCACTCTTCTAGGACTATGAACAAGATGTTCCCAAGCTGCTGGCTGCTGACCAAGATCCTGAGGCTGGGAGGGGTGGCTTCTGAGAGCACAAGAAGGAAGACCACATTCCCAGAGCAAGGGCCTAGTCCATGCTGGCTACTATGCTGTAACTGGGCCAGGGGAAGATGGGTGAGGGAGAGTGGGGTTGGAAAAGAAGGTCAAGGTCATGAGATGGACTTGTCATTTCTATTTCCAGATCAATCTTTCTTGACCATGTTCTAGTGCTCTGGTATGGTCCAGTCCACAGGTCAGGACTGTGGTGAGGCAAACCTTGAAAAATGAAATCATACAGGACCCTAGGCCTTCATTCTGAAATCTAGAGAAAACACATTTGATTAATAAGTTTATCACACGTGTCAGCAAAGTCTAGCAGATGCCTGGGTGTCATGCTGCTCACTACACATCTGAACTCCAGGGACAATTTTCTCACTGCAAACATATCATTTCTCCTCGTGGGAAGAGGCATGAATGTTAACACCAAGAGGTTGTGGATGCCTGGTATATGGGGAGTGAAGAAGGTGGCTCTCGAAATGTTCCTAGGCCAGTAGTAGGGTCATCCCCTAAAACCATTAGAAATGCTCATTCTCAGCCGTGTCCACATATGTGTCAGAAACCCAGGTGGGGCTCTGTGGATGAGCTCTAACAAGCCCTTCGAGGGTCACTGTATGTGCTCAGCTCTGGGAATCTCAGCTAGTCCAGGGTCCCCAAGCACTGTGTACCATTAAGAATGACACAAGGTGCTTTGAGACAAGATTGCTGTGGCTGTCATCTTGGAGCTGCCACAAGTATGGCTTCTCATACTCTGGTAGTCCCTGCCATCAGACATAGGACCTTGACTAGGAGACCTCTAGAATACTATCTTGTGAGCCGTTTCACAATATGAGACCCACACCCTTCATGATAGGGTCTTCAAAAGGTAGGGGCACTGTGGTAGCTAGGGACCTGTCTGTGTAACTGCAGGCCAATGGCTTCATCTTGAAAAACCATGGCTTTCTCTCCTGTAAAATGGTCAGAGTAATAACAACTTCCTTTAGGGGTTTTATGAGAGAAAAATGTCAAATGTTACACTTTCCATCACCATTAGACCAGCATATTATGAAATCCTAATCAGTGATCATGTAGGTAAGATTCATGTAGGTCACACCACTGTCACTACTGTTAAACTACCACAGCTACTCACATTGCCACGAACACTACCACTGTTGTTGCCATTACAGCTACTTTGGGGCTGGTGTTGCTATTATTAGTGGTGTTACTACTGTTACTTCCACTGCTGCTAAAACTATTATCACTGCTGTGGCTGCTGAGACTGCCAAAACTACTATTGCTATTGCTACTAGCACTGTAGCTCCTGATACTTGTGTTGCCACCACTATTTTTATTCCTTGCTGATTGGCAGAGATGGAAGTATATAGCCAAGAAGATCTGGAAAAAGCAGAGAGGCCCCTTTTCCAGGAATGTGTTTATCCAAGGAACAGGCAAAGGGGTTTTGAGGGAGAAATTATAAACAACCTTAACAGGAGCTCAAGAATGTGTTGAGTGGGGCTCTCCTTGCAGAAAGTTGACTGCCCTTTAGATCTTCCACCCTCTTTGCTGGTCCCTGTGGCAGCTGTAAAGACTCTAGCAGCTCAGAATGAGCTTCACAAGAGGTACAGTGTCAAAAGTCATCTGCAGACTGAGCTTCCATTCACGTACTTTGCTTGAGAGCTAAGTAATTTTGTGACACCATAGGAGAGTCCTTGTCACACCAGTGTAGCCCATTGGCACTCGCATTGCACTCTTGGTTCACCTGTGATGAGAACTGGCAAATACTGGATGAAGTTTGGTCAATGAACATGAGTCCTTTCCTGAAATGTAAATGGGTGCTACATTTCAAATGATATAGGAATAATTATTTCATGTGTACAAGTTTCTAACAAAACGGAAAACATGGTGTCAAGTTGTATTTTGCAAAATATTCTGTATGAATCTAAATAAAGTAAATCGAGCTATTTTAATGAAATGGCACAAGAATCACAAAGATGCTAAATGGCCCTTTGATCTGGCTGAGTCATGATCTCAGCAGGACTTTTTCCTCATCTGCAAAGTGAGGACAATAAACCACAAATATATTACCTCAAATATACCCATAGCCAAGGTACGTGAAATAGCACACATGAATTTCAATTCTTTCATGCTGCATGCTGTTAGAGAAATTTCCAGACCATGCCCCCCCCCCAAAAAAAATCCAAGCATCCACATCTCCACTGCCCTGTTTGCTGCTGCAGTTCCACTAAACAGTGACTAGAATCTCACCAGGAAGTGTCACTGCCACCTTGAGGCTGCCAACTTCCCCAGAGGCATGAGGCTGAGGGAGAAGCTGCAGCTAGAGGGAGGGAGATTTTCTATTCCCTTCATTTAACTTAGAAGACTGAATTCAGCTTAGAAGGGTACTGGTATTGTTCAAAATGAATTTTGCTAGAAAACTAAGAGGTAAGCAAGACAAAACCCAGAACCAAGGAAATGTAAAAGCTCAGAGACAGATGAGCTTAAAGTCTTGTACTCCTGCCTGTGGGGTCTTAGCCAGCCCTACAGACAGAAGAGTGGATCCCAGTGCCTGTTGTCCACTCCCTGGAGACAGGAAGCCAGCCCCACACATGTAATTCAAAACAGATGGTGCACAAAATGGTAGAAGAGATGCCAGCAAAGGTCAGAGGTGTTCTTTGTATTCAGAAGAAGAGTGTGAGAAGGAGGGACAAGGAGTGAGGGAGACAAAGGGAGAGTCAAAGGAGAAGACAGGAGAGAAAAAGAGCTGAGAAAGGGATTAAATCCAAGCATGAGAGAGGGCCTGAAAATCTCTCTTGTGATCCAGCATCTCTCACCCCATTCTGGGAGCTGCAGATCATGGAGGAGGTAGGTTGGAGCTGCAGAATCAAGGATTACAGTAAGCCTCCTGCAGGCCCTGTCTCTGCCCCTGGGTGGTAACTAGCCTCCCTTGCCTGGCCTTACTCTGTAAAGTGAGGATTGAAGATTGAAAAAGTACCCCACAATCAGCTCTCCATCGACATAAATTGTTCTTTGTCCTCATTGGGAGGCCAAAGCAAGAAGGGTACCCAGGAAGTCCATGGAGCAGGATGATTGCTGCCAAAGACTGGGCCTAGATGCTTCCTCAAAATGGTCTAGAGGCCTTGTTGCAAGGCAAAAAGGTAAGGCTGCTTCAGGGGCCCGGTGAGATGCAGCTGAGTCCCTGGGAGCAAGGGAGACATCTCTGCAGAAGTTTGTGAAGATTCCTCAAAACAATTTTAACTTCCATACATCCCGTCTCCTCCATTTCATCTGACTGCAGATTCTTTGAATAGGTAGTAAGTGCTCTGTAGATATTTCTCTTTGTTATTGACTCTTTCTGAAAACTGCCTGTGTGTGACTCTTGCTTTGCAGCACATTTGCTGTTGATTCAGGTGCTACACACACCCTTGAAGTGCCCTCGTGTGTCAAGAGATGCTTTGTACATTGTCATGTGACAGCCAAGCAAGAGCAAGTGTCCACCCCACATCTTGTGAAGGAGGAAATTTTAGGTTTAAGGAGTTTCAGTAACTCATCAGCATCTAGCATTAAATTTCAAGTTCAGAGAGTGAGTCTTAAATTATGTGCTTTTTAAATAACTGCTCAATAGTAACAATACCTTTCCGCAAGCTATCTTGTGTTCATAGTTGTGTTCTGTGTTAGCATTTTCCCACAAGTCATTTTTTTTCACTTATGTTTGTGGCTTCATTCATTTCTGCAGACAAGATCAACATGATGACACTCCTTAGAGCATGTTGACATGTGTCCCGGTCAACATTCTCATTGCTATAATCCAAAATGACTGGCCACAAACTTAGAGGAAGGAAGATCTATTGGCTCAGTTTTTTGAACATTCTTAGTTCAGTCCACATGAGGTCAGGGTCTGAAGCTAAGAGCATGGTGGCAAGAAGCAAAAAAGGAAGCACACAAAGCTCTGCTCTGACATTGTGGGGTCCAGAAGCAAGAGAGAGAGAGAGAGAGAGAGAGAGAGAGAGAGCAGGGGAAGGAGGAAGGATATAGAATCCCCAAGGCTACACCCCCAGAGACCCCTCCTTAGCAACCAAGCCCTGCTTCCAAAATTGCTACCTTGTTCCCATGAGTAGTAGGGGGACATTCTAATTCCAGACCATTACATCCCGCCCCCTAGACCTCATGGCTATCTCACAATGCCAAATGCATTTAGTCCATCTCCAAGAGTTCCAATGGTCTTAACAGTTTCAGTATCACTCAGAAGTCCAAAGTCCAAAGTCACTTTGGATATTCAAGGTAAAGTCTTGGCTCTGAGCCCCTGTAAAAACAAAGAGCAAGTTACATATGTCTACAGTATGGTGACACACAGTAAACATCTGCATTCCAAAAGGGAGAAATAGGGCCATAGAAAGAAGTAATGGGACTAAAACAGAATCAAAATCCAGCAGGGCAAGCATTTGATGCACAGCTCCACTTCTGGCGGCCAGAGCACATGGTGGTGAGATGTGACCTTCAAAGTCACAACCCTGTGGCCTGGTTGATTGCAACAGGCAGCATACTTGCTCTTCCAACCTGTCTCCATGTCTCACAGCTTGCAGACTTCTTCATGGTCATTCCATGTTTCTGGCATTTCTAAGTCACTGGGGTTTTTCTTGAAACTTTGGGTTCATCATCAAAGCTTCAAAAATTCCCCCATTTGGGTCTTCTTGTGAAAATTCCAACTCTGCCACACAATGCCTGATTTCCCAGGCCTACCTTTAAAATTGGAGGGAAAGACTCCATGACCTTTTTTTCCCAGCAAAGCCAGCAATACATGAGCACCCAAACTGACCATCAACATGAAAGGTATTCATGTCCTTTTCAGTCATTGTTGCTGAGCTCTTTACAACCAGAGCCACCAGGCCCACCTCCATCATGACCATGGCTGAGCCCCTCATCATGATGAGTAGCTCTGAGCCCACCTCTATTGAGGCCACAGGGAAGTACTCTGATTGCCTTTCTTCAAAATGGCCTCCCTTGTTTCCATGGTTACAAATTGCCCTGACCTGACCTCATTCCTTTCTTTTTTATGCAAATCTTCAACTGCCCTGACTTGTTTCTAATCAAACCATTGGACCTCCCTTCAGCCATTTTTTTTTAAATCATCATCTCTCTGGGCTTCAGCTTTACACATGCCTTTCTGGCCAAATTGCAGATCTATAAAGTCTATCTGCTTTACTTTCTGCTCCCAAATTTGGTGACCAATTAATTGAATGGGGACATTAATATCCACAAGACAGTCTGGATACTTTGCTATTTTGAGATTTCCTCTGCCCATTTAATCAGTCTGTCATCTTTAAGTTTAGCCTCCTACAAAGTTTCAGGACATGGCGAAAATACCAATAAGTTATTTTTTCAGAATGTAATACATGTGGCCTCCACTCCATTTTTCTTTTCTTTTCTTTTCTTTTTTTCTTTTTCTTTTTTTTTTTTGTGGTACTGGGGATTGAACTCAGGGGCATTCTACCTCTGAGCTACATCCCCAGACCTATTTTTTATTCTTTATTTTGAAACAGGGTCTCAATAAGTTGCGAGTGCCTCACTAGGTAGCCGAGGCTAGTCGCAAACCTAGATCCTCAGGTCTCAGCCTCCCAAATGCTGGGATTACAAGCATGAGCCACCACACCCAGCTCTACTCCATTTTTCTATGGAGTCATCTTTGCCCTCCCAAATCTCCTGAGCAGTCTTTGCCATGTGCCTTTCTAGCCACATTCTGGCCCTTCCAACTTCCTCTCACAAACTAGTTCTAAAGAGTCACAAAACACATAGTCAGACTTAGATATAGCAATAACCCCACTTCTCTGGGGTAATTTCTGTCTCAGTCAATATTTTTACTACTATAATCCAAATGACTGATCACACAATTTAGAGGAAGAATGACTTATTTGCTCATATTTTTTGGAGATTCCAAGTTCAGTGTATGTGAGTCCAGGGTCTGAAGGTCAGAACATAGGGGCAGGAAGTGGAGAGAAAGAGGGCATGCAAAGCTTCTTTCTCACATTGTGGAGGCTGGAAGCAAGATAGTGAGCAGGAAGTAGAGGAAGGATATATAATCCCCAAGGTCACACTCCCAGGGACTCCGCCTCAACATCCAAGCCCTGCTTCCAACATTGCTACCTTGATCCCATGAGGGATAGGGGATATTCTAAATCCAAACCATCCCAATATGCTTTCAGAATGCTCTTCTTATGCTAAAAGGCTCACACTAATCTTTGTAGAGGAATACATATCTTAGTTACTTTATTTTAAAATGCTTTGTTTTATATTCTAGAGTAAATCATTAAAGGGATTTCTCCATGAAACATAATACCCCAATGTCCAATTTAGACTAGGTCTGGAAATGAGATAATTTTAAAGTATCTACCAGAAAATGTTCTAAAACTGAGGATCAGATTAACTGGGAGTCATAGTTGTTTTCTACTATGAAATTTGGAAGGTCAAGGTCTACTTAAGTATTTATAGCTCCCTTCAAAACATGATTGAGATGGTCTTCAATCTTTATCTCAGATACTAAAATCATATTCTAATAAGAGGTCCTGACTACAGTGGGCCATTATCAAAAAATTCAGTATCATAAATATTTGCATTGGTAAGGTGACTGTGCAGCTATGCCATAATAAAATTGTGTGTTTGATTAGAGTTTAGCCTGCACAGAGCCAACCTCCCCCCTCATTTACAAGATCTTTGGGGGAACCTCAGTATTTCTTCCCACACATAAATGACCCACTGAAGTATGCAATCATTCTCCATATGTGTGAGCTCTTTATGATCATGTGTTAGATTTCTGTTACTATAATAAGCACCGGAGATATATCAACTTATAAAAAGTAAAGGTTTATTTTTGTTACATTGCTTCAGAGAGTTATAAAGTAGCTGATCTGTGAGACTAGGGGTAAATTTAAAGTGCCATACTGCAAGGGCACCTGTATCACCAGTGACAATTTTTTGTCCTGTTATTTAATCCCTTATAATCTCCAGGGGCAAATCCAATAGCTGAAAGTTATATTGTAAACACATTAAAGAGAAAATTAAAAAATTGAATATACTTATTTATTTTATGAAGCCCAGAGTTAAAATAATCAAAGAGGAATGAAATGAACACTAAGTTATCAAAGGTCTTTACTAAAGTGCTGAAATTAAAGTTGTACCTATTGATTAAAGTTGTACCTTGCATATATTGGATGCATTGTGATTCCAAGATTAGGCCATAAAGATATAAGACATTTCTTTCAGTGTTTAAATGGTTGAAGACACAGAATTATCTAAGATGGCTCCCAAAATGTGTGAACTTTTCAGAATCTTTCACCTCTGACATTTGCCCTTGAATCATGAGGACTAGTATCTGCTGTAACTGTGTGGGTTTCCAACAGATGCTCTGCCATTTTACAAATTTATGTTTTCACACTTTATTGTGTGGCAATCAGAAGCACCAGATGTTCAGTTTACTATTTGTCCACTGTGGTAAATGTGTTGCAGTTGAACTATTCTGGTCACATAGACCCAGCTACATCATGTAATGGTTTCTTCTAATTCTTTAGCTCTGCTCATGTTCACAAAATAGCCTGTATATAAATAGAGCACATGTTCTAAGAATGAGTACCTCATTAATTCAAAGTTTTGCATCTTCACCAGTTGAACATATTTTTGTGGTACTGAATTGAAGTACCGCTCTGATACTGAAATAAGGTATAGATTCCTTGTGTTTACATTTTAATCCCACAATAATCTTGTCCCTGATTAGTTTCCCATCTGTATCTTCTACTGGTTAAAAATAAGCATCCTGTCTTCCAGTTGTGGTGTATTACTTACATTTTCATTACTTAGACTGGACCCGAACTGAGTTACTCTTATGGATAACCACCCTTCTGCCAGCAATCTTTTATTTGTTCATTCATGTATGTATATATGCATTCACCTGAACTGAATGTGCTCTACTATTTGACTGTACTGTATTCAAAACTGGGAGTACAGATATTAATGAGATGTAGTTCATTATGCCAAAAATATCTACAACCTTGAGAAAGATATTTGATACCTAGTGAGAAAGAGTGCAAGCCCCAAAATAATATAGTATATTTTGAAATATCTCAGAGGATCATCTCAAATGTATCTTATTTGATCACCAGAGCTCTGTTACTTATTTCTAATAATGTCCTGTTTTGTTTTTTATTCCTTATTGTGACCTCTTATTTTTGGGACTTTGGGACTTTTATTAACTGGAATTTAATAGATGAAATTTAAATATCAGGGGAATGAATGAATACTTGCTGTATATTTTCTTTAAACCAATGATTCCTGAAGTGGAACATGAGTATGCATTAGAATCACCTGAAGTCTTATTAAAATACAAAGGGCTTGCCCTAGCTCCAGAACTCTCACACAGCAGATCTGGGATTCCAGATCTAACAAGCAGATCTGGATCCCAGATCTTCTGTGTGCATTTCTAACAGGTTCTCAGGAAATGCTGGATCTGGGGCCCCACTTTGAGAACCCCTGTGCCAATGATGCCTTGAGGTAGGAATGCTGCCTGCAAACCACAGGGGCTGTAGGTGGGGGTCTCAGGTGCCTTCCCTGCCTCGCTTCCTCCAAGTATCAAGTTACTGACTGCTTTCTATTTGGTTGGCCCCTGTTTACTAAGTACCTGTTTGGGTATAACACGAGGCTGTATGAGGATACAAACTGAGTAGTAAACAGTATCAGGCTTTGACCAGATCAGCAATACACATATGAAATAAGCCCATCAATAGCTGATATCAATGAAATGGGAAGAGGTCACCATCTCGGAATGCACAGGTGATGAGTCCCAACTTCTTAAAGACTGATGGGGAACGAGAAGGTGAGGATATGAAGAATCCAGAAAAAAGAAGAACAAAGATATATCTATGTATTATTTATTGATTCCAAAACCATTTTCACATCCTTGCTCTATACTTAGTAGTTTTGAGGCACCCAGATATTTTTTGAAATGTAGTAGTATCAAACTGCTATCCCAGTGGGACTCATAGTCCTGATAGATATTTGAATTCAGTCTGGTGGAGATGGTGATTGACATCAACACTGAGAACTTTGCCATTAAAGTCCAGAACAGGCTCCTTGAATACATAGCAGCTATCCTATTGCTGATCTGTGGTCCCCATAATCTGGGCCATTTTAGGGGTGATGTGGGTTTGATTGTGCCTCTTATTGGCACCCCTTGTCTTATCTTTCCTAACATTGGTCTCTAGTGAGCTTATCTCCCTGTGCCCAACATGAGCCGAACTCACTTCAATTTACTAGTGATGCAAATGTTTCACTTCTTAGGGTCCTCTCCTAAGGAACTGAACTATTCCCTTAGGAAAGGGTCAGAAAATGCCCAGATGCACATGATCCAATAGGGTAATCCCTCTAGCTAGAGCGCCCCTACAGGGCCCTGTGAATTCCTCTTCACTCTTGGCCTGCATCTCAGCTGCCTTGTGAATGGGATGTGGTGCATGGAGACCAGGCCCAGAGTGAGGGTGTCACCTCACAAAACCCTCCAGTTCCTAACCTTCCTCTGCCTCTCTCCTTAGAGCAAATATGTTCATTCTATCAAGGGAAAAATGAAATGTGTTCAGAGATCCTTAATATTTGCTGGTGAGTGTGCATCGAGTATAAGCAGCCTGTCCCGTCCTGAAATGCATCATGTTCTTTGTCAAAGCAAAACCTCATAACCCATGCTACATTCTCAGAACATTTAAAATACTTTCCTGTGACACTTTGCTGCTCCATGTTGTGATTCCAGATAAGTGCTACTTATCCTGGAAGGCACTCTGTGTTCACTGTTTAGAGTCTGCTGGGAGGCTAGTGACACTGGTCTCTTCCTCTGTTTTCCATAGCCCTTTTCCTTCACTGTTACATGCAACTTTACACAAACAGCTCACACTACATCCATCAACCACTGTCTTCATGAACTGTCCTGAAGTTTTGCATTAGGAGTCTGCCAGAAGGTTTAGAGTGCCTCGTGACTTCTTTTTTTTTTATCAACATTCATACTTTTGAGAAAAAAAATCCAGTCAGGATGTAATTATACTACATAGCCTTGTGGCATGGATTAAATGAGCACATATATAATGAATATTTAAATCAATGTGAAGGTCTTTCACAGTTTAACCCAAAATTAACAGCAACAACAAAAAAGCTTCTAACTTAAGATAATGTTTAATTTCTCTTCAGGAAGAGATTGACTTTGTAACTGTCCCTAAAGAATACATGTGGGGAGTGGTAGAATCCAAGAGAAGGAAGAGAGCTCAGCTAAGAATATGAGACACGAATTTTGGTCCTAGCCTGTGACTCTAAGAAAAGTCTTCCCACATCTTTGGGAGGTATCAACTTCATTCTCTGCTCTCCCCAGAGGGCTCTTTCTAGAACTCAGGGTTAATCATGTCTTTCCACTCTGGAAAATCCACCAGCGATGGTCAAGTCCACTTGCCTCCAGGGAACACATGAGCCAGCATGCTCTTCTCCTCCTCATTCACCTCTCCAAGCACAGGTTTTGTGAGTCAGCCCCTGCACTGCAGGTTGAAGCGATGATGAGCAACCTACCATTTGACCATCTCAGCATGGTTTTGTTTGCTCCTGTGCCACTGCTCAGAAGCCTTCCTGCTTTCAATGGATGGCTACATCCTATGAATCCTTGAGTTTTCTACTTGGATGCTGGCTTTCTGGGACCCCTCCCTGAACCTATCCCTCTTGGTCCAAGTGAGTATCCCTTCCCCTTGCATGCCTGTGCTCACTCCCGTCCTCACACCAGGTTCTGCCCTTGCTCACCCATACTGATGTCCAGCTTTCCCCTGGCCCAGCAGCCCTGAGATTGTGTCCTGGGAGACTTCTGATTTCTTAGGCATCTAAAATAGTGCAATGATGGATAAAGGACATTCAAACATCTGGTGAAAGGCTAGTCATATGGATAAAGGAGTGCAAGGAAACCTGGAGAGATGGACACATACATACATACACACACACACACACACACACACACACACACACACACACACACACCAGTGTGAGATGTCAGAACAGTGGCAGGATTCTACCTGGCAAAAATGAAGTAGACATCATTTTAGGCTCAGAAAGAATGTTAGTAAGTCACCATTTCTGAAATGGAACAAGTATGTTTAACACACAAATCATAGCCAGGGTGGGGTAGCAGAACAAATGTATGGGGGACAAGGTGATGCTGAAATTTGGGCCAGCTCCAGATGCCTAGACAGCCAGGAAACAAAGCTGTGGAGTAGACTCCATCATCAAAGAAGAGACTAAATGTCTCTGTAGGATATTATTAGAATTTTGAAAAGCATATACAACTAGGACAAGTAAAGTGTAAAGCGAACCCACTAAATCGAATTATTAGGTTCCATTTCAGGGAAGATTGTGTTTTGGAACCAAGACTAAATTAACACCATCTGCAAAATGCTCAAAGCTGAATGAGCACCCATCACACTGAGGAGTCCCTGAGCTTGAGCTATGTGTCTCTGTTTGAACTGGAGATGGCTCATTTCCTGAAATCTCAATGGAATGTTGGCCTTGTGACCTCAGCCAGCAAGTTGCAGGATATTAAGTCAACTCAGCCCTCCCTAAGCATAATTTATTTGCAGTATGATAAGAACATGCTTGACCCTGAAACCATACTTTGTAAATGCTTAGTTTCACAAATATATCCTAAACTGACTAGCTCCTTCAGTGCAGGAAAGATTATAAATAGAAATTGAGCTAGTTTGGGAGATGCAGAGATTAGTGATATTGTGTCTCTATGCCCACTTTTCTTACAGCCTGATGTAGATAACAAACATATACCCAATTATAACTCAAGAAGATCAGCTTTGTGGGGCAGAAATACAATTAATTCTATTTGTAGTATCTACCTTGTCTTCATGAAAAAGGCATATTGTATGTTTGGCCATGAATATAAACTAGAAGTGATTCTCCTTAGCAAGAGCAGGAATAGTAGAAGAAGCGGTAGTTAAAGTAGATTGGCATTGATATTTTAATGATAGTAGAGCCACACTTTATTAAGTGTGTCCTATGAGCTGAGTCCTGTGTAAGTTGGTTTAGGCATTATTCCATCTAATAATACCCCTACCAGGTACAAACTGTAATAGTTTTAAATGATGCAAAGGCTTTGAGAATTAAAGAAACATTCCCAGTTCTAAGGGTTAGCTGGTAGAGAGAGGGTTGGATTTCACAGCGAGGCTTAAAGGCCTACAAAACCTTGCTCATGGTTTCTATAACAGAAAGAAAGACATCCAAGAAATTTGGAATAGCTGCAACCCAGGAAAGGGATGCCTTAATAGCCTCGAGGAGCCTAGAGATTGCTATGAAGGACTGGGATGTTTCAATGGTCCTTCAGTAGAGTTAGGTTGTTTGCCCTAATCCTGGGAAAAAGGCATGAGCCAGAAGTTGGAAGTATTGAAGGGCTACCTATTCAAAAATGTAGGTCCACTCTTTTTTTTTTTTTTTTTTTTTTTTTTGCAGTACTGGGGATTGAACCCATGGGCATTCTACCTCTGAGCTACACCCCCAGCCCTAGTTTTTATTCTTTATCTTGAAACAGGGTCTTGCTAAGTTGCAGAGGGCCTCACTAGGTAGCTGAGGCTGGCCGTGAACCCGGATCCTCTGGTCTCAGCCTCCCAAATGCTGGGATTACAAACGTGCACCACCACGCCCAGCTAGGTCCACTCTTGAAGACCAAGAAAATGAATACACCACAAGTAGTGAGGATGGTCCACACCTGAAACTCAGCATTTAACTGAAGAAGCAGTAAGGTACTAACACATGTCACATTTGATTGTGAAGAGAAGCACATGTCAAATACAATGGTCACCCCATAGGCTCATAGATGCTCACAGGCATAGCCGAAGGGCTTGCTTTCTGACAATGTGTGCCCCAATCAATTAGGACAAAATACATATTACATTTACCTACATGTGTTTCGCATTACATTTTCACCTCTTCCTTGTGTCTCCTATCTGAACATATAATTGATCCTAACCGCACTGTGCACTGAACTTTACATGCAAACTGGGAATAGAGACCTAGCTCAGAATGTACTTAGCTTTTACCCCTGTCAGGTCAGGTGAGTCTTCCATTTGGAAAATACAATAGCACACCACCCATTAACAGCAGAACCAGGTAGCTAAGAAGTATCCTGCAAAGCTGAGCCAAGTCATAAGGAAGGATTTGCTGGAGCTTTCTAAATACTCAAATTGTCCATTCACCATTTAAATGCATAATCTAGCATTTAAATAATCACTGTCTTCTTTTGTTCAGCTTCTGAATTCCAGACATCTTTTGTTTTACTATATTCCAGCTTCCTTGGCTCCATTCAGATGGTAATCATTTGAAGAACACGGACAAAGGACTGGCATCCTAAATTTCTCAACTCCAGACAGTTTCCTCTCTCCACACCTATCCAGAAATGACAGGAAAAGCTGAGTACATATCTCCAGGCTTCCATCTCTAAGAGGACACCAATATCTCATGAGATAGTGACAGGAACTGCGATCTTCTGGAACCTAAGAATGGCTGCCTGTAAGTTTGTTATAAATCAAAAATATAAAGCAGAATGCCTGCCTAAACACAAACCTTTCTGTTCAAAAAGGAGGGCAACATTTTTATAATGTCAAGGCTCATGTTCTTTAGTAAAAAGCCAATTTGCTAATGTAATAAATAGAAAAATGAGCATTCAGAAAACACCTACACAGTTCACATTAAACAGGACAGGAAATCTGAATGCACAGGTTTCAATTACGAATTTATTGCCAACTACCTATATGGCTGTAGGTAACTGTTTTATTCTCCCTGGGATTGTTTCCTTTAGCTGTGAGCCAAAGAACTGAGACAGATGGTCTGCAAAGTATATCCAGCAATTAAATCTCTAAAATTCCTTCAAAGACTATGTTTACATATTTAGATTTCATATACTTATTGCTTAAGCTTTCGCATGCTGAAAAATTTGCTTACATATATACATTTGCCTACATATCCTTTGCATTACGTTTCCACTTCTTCCTCCTGTCTCCTGTCCAAACATATAGCTGATCTTAACTGCATTGTGTGCTAGACTTTACATGCAAACTGGGAATAGAGACATAGCTCAGAACGTACTTAGCTTTTTCCCACATTGCACAATGCTTAGCCATTTTTGATAGGTGCTACTTACATTCTAGTAGTGGAATAGATTTAAATGTTCCCAGAGGATAAAGAAAGTGCAATTACATCTGATATGATGAGGTATAGTCAGCAATTTCACAATTCATCTGCGCAAAGTGGTGCAGGAGGAAAAAGAAGGCGTGGTACCCACGTGAAGCACCAGGACACAGGCGCCTGGGCTCTTCTATCTGCTGCCTCCATGGGCCGCTCTAAATGGGCTCTGTCTCCATGAGGCCAAGGAGAGTTGAGGCAAATGATGAAACACTGATAAGCAAATGCTTTGGAAGTGGGAAGAAGTATACAATTGCTCTGCCATCACGCTCCACATTCCAGACTCATTAGACACCTGAGAAAGATGGGGTTTGGCTGACAGGTGCTTCAGGGAACTGATAGCACCACCTGTCTCCTCCCAGCTCCCCACACTCAGGTGCTGAACCTCTCACGGCCACACCCTCCAGAAAGACCAGGGAGGCGCCTCCTGCTCTCCCTCCTCCGAGCTCCTGGCTTCTGCAGTGTGTCCCATTTGAATTCACATGAGACTGAGAAGATGCATGGGTGTATCTCTGCCCTTCTCAGGTTGCTCTCAACAGATGTTTCTCCATCTCATCTTTCTAAACCTCATTTGTCTGCCATAGTTTAAAATAATCCACTTGGGACAATGGCAAAGGGCAAAGGAAGATTAGAATAGGAAAAATATGTGTGTCATAAGGGCCCAATGGAATACACTTAGAATTCTTTTAACTTTGTGAAGGGTAGGCTTGTGTACAGAGAGAGATGAGAAAAAATACAACATTCAGGGTGAGAGGAGAGCTAAATCAATACGTGGCTCTTTTGGAAGTAAGGGTGGCCTTTGAGGATGATTCAGGGAACTAAATGTGGCCAACTAATTTGGAATCTGGGTTGTGGCAAAGAAGCAGTGTGGACTTCATGTGGAAGCCAAAGGATCCGTCATTACATGTTTGTTATTCTGATTTAGGTTTTTTTGTTGTTTGTTTGTTATTAAGATAACATAACCTTTATGGAAGATATTTCTGGTAGCAGCATAGTGCTGGTATGTGCTCACAAGTCAAATGGAGGGAAGAATTTGAGGTCGTGGGACCACACAGGAGACCATGAATATCTTACACTGGCTAGAGAATCAGGACACCAGTAGGGGAGGAAAATTAAGTAACCCTCAGTCTCATATGCTTCCTGCTCCCGCTTAGTTCAATTATAATTTTTACATTCTTCTTTCAGAAAGTTTTTTTTTATATTACACACTCATAAACCATCTTCCCCCACAAACAAGAACTCTCTCTCTCTCTCTCTCTCTCTCTCTCTCTCTCTCTCTCTCTCTCTCTCTCTCTCTCTGTCTGTCTCTCTCTCTCTCTCTTTCTGGGGTGGGGGGTACTAGGGATTGAACCAAGGGATATCTTACCTCTGAGATACACCCATCCTATTTTGTTTTTTATTTTGAAAAAGGGTCTCACTAAGCTACAGAGGGCCTCTCTAAGTTGCTGAAGCTGGCCTTGAATGTGCCTTTTGCCTGTCTCAGCCTTTCAAGTACTGGGATTACAGGCATACACCACTAGCTCTCTAACAATCATTTATAAACCAACTACATATTATATCTACTCCCCACTTCAGAAAAGGATTAATAATACCAATGGAGAGACATACCAGAGAGATAACACTGTTCCCATCTTCCTTTCTTTTATTTGTTTATGGTTCTTTCTTTATATTAGTGTGAAGGGTGGACAAATAAGACCCCTCATATTTTTAAAAAGGCACTTCACTATTTTCCATTTGGATTCCAGAAAGGCAACTACAAATGGGTGGAACTATCTGATTCAGTTGGTGTTAACTGCAGGCAATAATTCATGTTATGAAAGAGATGCTACCATGGTAATCTGCAGGTACATACAGTGTACAGATAAACTTTATATGTAAATCTGGAATTAATTACCCACTATTTCTAAGTAACACATAGGGAGGTCTCACCAGCAAACTTCAGCCAGGGCTTGTCCTCCCAGCTCCACCCCAAAGCCCTGCTCTTCATTGCCCATGCCTGCTGTGCTATCACAACATCCACACATTGGCCCTTAAGCCCATAGGTCCCAAACTCTTCTAGGAATCTTGAGAATTGCAAAAACAAGATTCTTTTAGGAAACCCCACACACTGCAAAGCTCTTCCTACAAAAGACTTCCTGTGGATGGACCAGGAGGTCAGCATGCTCTATAGAGCTTTCTGACATGAGGGTAAAACAAAATTGTTCTCTAAAACTTGTCAGAAGTGGCTTATAAAATGATATCACCCCCCTGAGCATGACCAAATGTCACCTTTCTCCTCCCACTTCTCAATAACAGGCAGGGTTGGTTAAAGGCAGGCTATTTCTGATAAAGCACTAACATTTAAGGACTTAGATGGATAACATTAAATCTTGACCTCAAAACCTCATAGTCCGTAAGGGAAGTAAAGCCCCCAAATTTAGAATATGGTACAGCACCTACTATCATATAGAGCAAACATTATCAGGTTTCCCTTCTTGCAGACTCCTATCAATGTGATGAAGCCACGCTGAAGCTATGAGGATAGTAACCAGGAAAGAGCATAGCTTGTCTTCAAGAGCACTGCAATCCCTGAAAGACTCCCCTTAACTCTCCTGCAGCTCCCTCTTCATGAGACAGTGGAGCACATGCCAATTTGAGGACAATACATGATGTGGTGGGACATGCAGACTTCAGGGCAAAAGTATCCCAGGTTGGAATTCTGGATCTAACACTTCCTTTTTTTCATAATTTTGGGTTTTTCTCCCTGTGCTTCAGTTTCATCTTTGATAAAAGGGACATCATAAAAAATGTGTACCCCTCAAGATTTTGTGTGGATTTTAAGACTTAAAACATAGGCTTGGAACAGTGTGTGACTATCACGAGTCCTGCATGATAATTAGCTTGACATTATGAGTGGGCTAAAAATAACAAAGATACAAAGGACAGTGGTTAGCTCACATTGAACTCAAGAAACTCGGAGGGAGGCATGACTGATACCCCTAACCTTTGTGTTTGGGGGGATTCTACAAGAATGGAGCTTCTTCAACCTGTGGCTTCATCTGTCTTTCAAACCTAACAATCCTCAATGCTCTATCCCAAGTCTAGACTACTGCCACGGACTCCAGCAGTCTCTTTCTTACCAATACCTCCTAGACACTGGACAAAAATGGCAAAATGGCCCCTCTCTTCTTCTATTAAGTATTGGTGTGAGGAAGTCTGCTTCTCTGGGTTCAGTGAATGGCTTTCTCATCTCCTGATCCTATAAGCCAAGAATCTGGGGATACCTGCCCTCACTTCCTGTGTACAACCAGGCCCATCAGTTCTAGGTCTAACCCATCTCCTTAGCTCAGTTCTCTCCTCTTGTGCCTCTCTCCTTGTAGAACCTCAACAACCCACTGACCTGTCCACCTGCAGTATCTGCTCACAGATGTCACTTCTCCAAGCCAAATGTGTCCTCTGTCCCAGCAGCAGAGAGAATAGAATTGATCTAGCCAAACTGTCCCTGATTTCTCATCCAGAGTGATGTGAGGAAGCTGAACCATGATGCACAGATGGGCAGAAACACGTGGAAGCATATTTTCAGCACACACCAAAGGTGGCTTGATGACCTGCATGTGAAAGTTTTTCAGGCACATTCCAGGGACAGAGCAGCACCGCTGTGTAACCTAGGAAGCCTATGGAGGCAGAGGTCCCCTCAAGATGGGGACAGAAGGACAGGTAGAGGCCACATTACTGAAAGCCCATGCATTGCACTCAGGCATATCGATTGTCTTCAGGAAGCTGTTAAATAACAGTGAGCTGGCATCACCAACATTTAGCACTTAATCTACAAATACTCAAAAGATTTTGGGGTGTACAATTTTTCTAAACCCGTCCAATGGTGTGTCAGGTGAAACCTCATAAAACTGTAACAAAAGCCAGCTGTATTTGAGGACTTCCAGCATGACCACAGTCCTAACTAGCTCAATAGTGAAAGCCACAGTTTGGGGATCAAGAGCCGCTGGCAGGTTGACACCTTGGCTCCCACCAGGAAGTAGAAAGATGGGGGAAATGAAAGCCAACCAGGGGAGGGAATCAAGCCTCCCTGGGTTCAGGCACAGTTCAGCCTAAGTTTAAAGTGAAGACTTGGGACATTTATTATCTTATCCCAGCAAGTTATCTGCTCCTTAAGAGTGATGAGCTCATTTTTATGATCTTGCTTTTGACATTCAGGCTTCCCATGAGAACTTAATAAAAAGCCCATAAATAAGTGTTTATCTCTCTGTCTCTCATTTAATCCAAGCTTTTGTGGAGCTGAATGTTACATTAAAATTAATAGCTATATATCCAAGTAAATAAGAATATATTGTCACTCACGTAAGTTATATACACATTAAAAAGAAAACAAAAACAAAAACATGTCCCACATCAGGGATAACCTGGGTTAAACACATCCCTATTTAATAGGCAATCATGTTTACTATAGGGTTAGCAGAGTGGTAAAATGTGCAAATATAAATTACCTCAAAATATAAATTGAGGTATGACAAAATGAACAGATATAACACAAGATGTCATGTTGTTTCTTCAATTTCTAACTATATGGCACCTTATAATCTCATTTCAACATTTTATGCCTATTTCATACCAGAGTCTAGAGAGAGAAGTAGTTGTTCTCACCCTAGTACTGATTTCTAAATTTTACACCAGAACTTCTATCAAGGATGATATAATAACCACACCACATTGTACCAATGCCACTTTCCTGGTTCCAATATTGCTCTGAAGCATCGTAAGATGTAGCCAGTAGCTGGACATGGTGGCACATGTATGTAAGCTCAGTATTTGCAAGGCTGAGACAGGAGGATCACAGGTTAAAGACCAGCACCAGCAACTTAGAGACACTCTCAGCAACCTAGCAAGACAGTGTTAGGGGTATAGCTTGTAAGTAGAACATCCCTGGGTTCAGTCTCTGGTAAAACACACACACACACACACACACACACACACACACACACACACACACACACAACACGGCATAGCCAATGGAGAACCTGGGAGAAGAGTACATGGGTTTTCACCACGTTCCTGTTGCAACTTCCAACAAGGAAAACTCCCTAATTATTTCAAAATAAAATATATAAAACAATCACAATTGCATTTCTGAGCTAACCTCTTTTTATTACAGTGTTACACTTTTTACACATTGCTGGATTCGATTAGCTAATTAAAGTTTAAAGAATTTTTGTGTCTAACTATATATGAATGTTTCTATAGTTTTAAAAAATTATTGGTTTTTATATGGTTTTGATAGAATGAGTTGCAAAATGTTCACTCCTATCTTTCCTGAAAAGGTTTATGTGTTATGGTGTCCTTTCTTTCTAAAATATTTCATAGAATTTACTAGTGAGGCCATGTGGACCTGGGTTCTGATTTGTTTAATTAGATACTTGATGTCAGTGTAGATACAGGGCTACTAAAATTTAACTATTTCTTCTTGGGTCAGTTTTGGCAATTCACGTTAAAAAATATGTTCATTTCATGTATATTGTTAAGTTACTGATGTAAAGTTATTCATAGTGGCACCTTACTGTTTCAAGCATGAGATGACCAATCATGTGACATCCAACACCAGACAAAATGAGATAAACAGCAGCTTATCAGTCATGTATAGTCACAGTGGTGGGGGAGGACGCCACACACCACTCAAGGCCTCCTGGGAATTTGCAACTGGTAAGAGAGAGAACAGCTAGGGACTCAGGTGGCAGGCTTTGCGGTAAGAAGAAGGTGGAGTTCCCTTAGTTCCCATGGGACAATGTGATTGTTGGTGTGTATTGATAATAGGGTTGCGGGCTATGGGTCAGAGGTAAAATGCCCCTGGGTTCAATTCCCAGAATATCAGGAGTATACATATTTAGGTATTTAGGATTGTTATATGTTCTTGGTATGCTCTTGGTAGAAGAACAGATGCATACATTAATGGAACAGAATAGAGAATTTAGAAATAGATTGACAGAATTATGTCCAATTGGTTTTCAACAGAGGTGCAAAACTAATTTAAATGAAGGACTTTTCACCAAATGGTTTTGGAGCAACTAGACATTCATAGACAAAGGGAAGGAAGGGAGAAAGAAAAGAAGGGAGAAAGGGAAGGAGGGAAAGGATGAAGTCAACATTAACTTCATACATTATGCCAAAATAAATTCCAATTGAATCACAAATTTAAATATAAATGCAAAACTATATTGATATTTCAGAGCATAAATAAGCACTTGATTATTTGCCTCTCTCTTTTTTTTTCTGTTCTCCATACCTCTGTTCTTCTTTTCTTACCTTCCTGTTGGTATTTTGAGTTGCATTTTAATGTACTTTAATGTGTTAAGTCCAATGCTTTGAAGAGTTTTATTAGAGGTTGTTCTAGGGATTATAATACACAATGTCATATCACATAGTCTTATGGTTTCATACTTTTTTTTATCTCAGCTGAGGAAAACATGCTTCCACATAGGTTTTTCTATACTCCCTTTTAATAAATTTAATTGTCTTAAGCATTTTCTCTCCTTTTGTTGAGCTTCATATCAGATGATATACTTTTAGCTTCAATCATCAAATATGATTTAAGAAAATCCTGAGAAGTAGATGAGTCTATTATTTTTATCCCTGTTCTACACATTCCAATAGTTTTGTTTTCCCCTGAAGTTCTAAGCCTTCTTTTGTCATCATTTCTATGCCCTTCAGAAGACTCCCTTTGCCACTCTTTAGGGATTGTTTCCTAGCATTAGTGATCTTCATTTTCCTTTGTTTAAGAATGTTTTTATTTCCTCTTCATTCCTGCAGAGCATTTTGCAGAAATAAGAATTCATGGTTGACAACCCATTTCGTCCAGGGCTTGGAAACCATTGGGCCATTTCCTGCTGGCCTCCAGGGTTTCAGATGACAAGGAATCCACTGTCATTCCAGCTGGGGTCCTTCTGAAAGTAATGTATCCTTTCTTTCTGGATACCTGTGACGTTTTTTTCTTTGTCTTTAGTTTTTGGACTTTTAAATATGATGTGTTGTGGAATGACTTATTTAAGTTCATACAGATAGAGGTTTCTTCACCTTCTTGAAGCCAACGGTTGAAATCTTTCATCAAATTTAGGAAGATTTCATCTAGTATTTTTTTTGAATATTTTTTCAGTCCCACTTTCTTTCTCTCCTCTCCTTCTAAGACTCTTATCATGTGAAAGTTAGTTTTTTCCCCCTTAATGTCCAATAGGTCCCTGAACATTTATTATTTTTTCAATCTATTTTATCTCTGCTATTTGGGCTGGGTAATTTATTGATCTGTCCTCAACCTCACTGACTCTATCCTCTGTCATCTCCAATCTACTATTGAGGGGATTTTTTTTCTGTGATTTTACTTTTTATTTCTGTGATTTTATTTTTCCATTCCAAAATTACATTGGGTTCTTTTTTCATGACCTAGTTTTTGTTGAGATTATCTACATTTGTATTCATTTCAAAAGAATTCACAATGGCTCGCTGAAGTGTTTTTATTTTGGCTGCTTTAAGATCATTGTCGAATAGATCCAATATCTGATTCATTTTTGTTTTGGTCTCTTTTCTCATTTATTTTGTAATTTCCTTGGTCCTTCATATGACAAGTAACTTTCAATTTTATCTCCAAGTTTGGCTACTTCCTTTTCTTTTAGTTATTCTGAAGTACAAACTCCTATTTAACCCTCCTCTTTTATTAGGCAATCCCCATTGAGCTGTTACATGGAAGAGTGTGGGGTTGTGTGCTTGGTTCCTTTGGACCCTATCAACACCACCCTGGAGGTGTAGGGACCAATGAACCTGCTCTGCTGCAAGTGAATGGGATAGACACTCAACTCACCTGACCCACAGCAAGTAGATGGTGTAGACATGAGACTCCACCCAATTGTGCTGATACTTTCCTGGTGAAAGTGTGGGATTGACTTGCACTGCCTCATTCGCTTTGAGGAAAGGTATAACACCTGCTCCCTGTTGACCTCTGATGACCAGGGTATTGAGGATGAGGGGGTGCAGTGCCAGCTAAGTCTACATCCAGCACTTTGTCTACCTTGCTGACACTGCAGGGAGTAGGTGCTGGGGCTCAGCTGGTCTTTGGGCCCTGCCCATCCTAAAGGAATAGAGGAAGAAAATTGTGGAATACTTCACCCCTTACCACCTCATTCTGAATTATTGATGCCAGTTGGGGGTGGAGTTAGTTAGATGACCTAGGTCTGGAAATATACAGCAGAACCACAAGGAAGTTTTATTAATAACACTTTCTAAAATTTAACTTGTGTGTATGTATCAAATATCTCCCAAATATGTATGTTACCCATTATGGATCTCAAAATATGTTCTAATATAGAATTTAAAGTAGTACCAATATAATACAGTCCCAGAGAAAGCCATTATAGGAAAAATGATTCACATACAAACATACAGATAATGTTTGGGCAAATTAGCTAATCTATAAAATATGATGTGAAGTTATAAAAATCTGTGAAAAGATTTATAGCAACATGAGAAATATTCATATTGGAACATTAATTGAAATAAATTAATGTGAAATTTTGTTGATCAGTTATGATTTCAGACAAGTTAAAACATGTATACATTTAAACTGTTTTTGGCCCAAACCCAACAATTTTAGCCAGCTTTATCAAAGTGCAATTGATAAGTAAAAATTATATACATATATATTCATAGTACACAACATGATAGGTTTATGTTCACATTATTTATAATTGACAAAAAATGGGAGCACCCCACATATCCATGGACAGAGAAATAAGCCAAATGTGGCATGGACATCTAATCAAATATTATTCAGCCTTAAAAAGAAGGTAACTTCTGGCCACCATGATGTGGGAGCAGCTTCCATCCTCCAAGATGTGGGAGTGACTTCCGGCTACCATGATGTTAGAGTGACCTCTGTCCTCCATGATGCAGCATGCTCAAGTCCTCCATGATGTGGGAGCAGCTTCCATCCATGTTTTATGTCGCTGCGGCTGCTCACATCCATGCTTTGGAGCTGGCCCTCTGGACTGAAACCTCCAAAACCATGAGTCCCAGTAAATAAATAAATAAATAAATAAATAAATAAACAAAATAAAATAAAAATGGCTGGGGGTGTAGCTTAAAGGTGGAATGCCTGTGAGTTCAATTCCCAGTACCAAGTAGGAAGGAAGGAAGGAAGGAAGGAAGGAAGGAAGGAAGGAAGGAAGGAAGGAAGGAAGGAAGGAAGGGAGGAAGAAATCTCTATCCTCACACAACTTCCAATTTCCCCTGTACCAGCCTCAGAAACTTAGGAGGAACCTCAGCAACTTAGTGAGACTCTGTTTCAAGGCTTTTTAAAGAATGAATAAAATAGGGCTGGACTGGGGGTGTAAATTAGAGGTAGAATGCCCCTGGGTTCAATTCCCAGTACAAAAAAAAAAGATATGCAATCATACAATATTTATCCTTAATGACTGGCTTATTTCACCAGTGTTCATCCATGTTGTAAAAGAGTCTCACTGAGTTGCTGAAGGTCTCCCTAAGTTGCTGAGGCTGAGCTCAAACTTGCAATCTTTCTGTTTCAGCCTCCCAAGTACAGGTGAGTTCCACCACATCCAGCTTCAAAGGTTCTTAACAGTCACATTCACAGAGACATAGAATAGAATGGCGATTGCCAGGGGCTGGGGCAGGGGAAATGGGGAATTGTTTAGCGAAGATAGTTTCAGTTTGGGAGGATGAAAAGGTTCCGGGGATAGAAGGTGGTGATAATTCCACAACACTGTGAATTTACTTAATGCTGCTGAAGTGTACATTTAAAATAGATCCTTCCTTCCTTCTTTCCGGTACTGAGGATTAAACCCAGGGCCATTCCACCTTCAAGCTATACCCCCAGCCACTTTTAATATTTCTTTCTTTCTTTCTTTCTTTCTTTCTTTCTTTCTTTCTTTCTTTCTTTCTTTCTTTCTTTCTTTCTTTCCCTTTTGATTTACTGGGACTCACAGTTTTGGAGGTTTCAGTCCAGAGGGCTAGCTCCAAAGCATGAATGTCAGTGGCCGCGGTGGCAGAGAGCCTAGAGGAATACTACTCTTGCATCATGGAGGCCAGAAGTCGCTCCCACATCATAGAGATCAGAAGTTATTCTCACATCATGGAGGATGGAAGTTGCCTTCACATCATGGTGTACGGAAGCTGCTCTCAGGAGTCCCTCCCACATCTTGGTGGCCAGAAGCTGCTCCCACATCATGGAGGACAGAATTTACTCTCACATCACAGAGGCAGGAAGCTGCTCCAGGCTCATGGAAGATGAAAGCTGCTCTCATGTCATAGAGGCTCAAAGCTGCTCACATCAAGCTTAAGCTTACCAGAAGAGACAAAGCAGGTCATTTTTTACTAGTAAAAGGAACAATCCAGCAAGAGTAAATAACAATTATCAACATCTATTCCCCAAACATAGGTGCAGCCACTTTCATAAAACAAACTCTGTATGATATAAAGACACACGTAGATCCCAATACACTATACTAGGAGACTTCGATACTCCTCTTACATCTCTAGATCGCTCCTCTAAACAAAAGGTCAGTAGAGACCATAAACCAAATGGACCTATTAGAAACATATAGACTCTTCCACCCAACTACAACTGAATTCACATTTTTCTCAGCTGCTCATGGAACCTTCTCCAAAATAGACTACATTCTCGGCCACAAAGCGAGCACTGACAAATTCAAAAAATGCAACATAATTCCCTGCATCTTCTCAGACCACAATGGAGTGAAACTAGAAATAAACTCCAGGAAGATCCAAAGTAACTGAGTAAGCGCATGGAGACTGAACACCACACTGCTGAATGAAGAGTGGGTCATAGAAGAAGTAAGGGGAGAAATTAAAAAATTCCTAGAAACCAACGAAAACGGAGATACAACATATCAAAACCTCTAGGACACCCTGAAGGCAGTACTAAGAGGGAAATTTATAGCACTGAGTGCCCACATAAGGAGAACAGAAAACCACAAATTAAATAACCTAGTGACACAGCTCAAAGCCCTCGAAAAATAAAAACAATCTAGCCCCAAAGCTGGGAGAAGACAGGAAATCACGAAAATCAGAGCGGAAATTAATGAATTAGAGAACAAAAAAAAAATACAGAAGATCAACAAAACTAAAAGCTAGAGTCTGGAAAGGGATCTCACATCACGGAGGTGGGAATTTGCTTCCATTCATATTAGCCAGAAGCTGCTCCTGCATCATGGAGGACAGAGGCACGCTTCTCCTGATTTGATTGTATGTATATATTATGAGATGACTAAGTTGAGCTAATTAGCATATCCATCACTTCATACACTAAACATTTTTAAAAACAAAGCAAATTTATGGGATTCAACCTAATAGAGTAGGAAATCAATTATAAATCTATCTAAGCAACTGGCATGAATAAGTAGAAATATTAGTCAAGATAAGATAGGTTTTGCTACATACCAACAAACTCATAGAGGGTAACGAAGTAGAGATTCATTTCTTACTACAATGCAGGTTAGATGAAGATTTCTTTCCTACCCTGGACACATGGGGTTTAGGCTGCCGGAAGCTCTATCTATGTTTCTCTAAAGTCCTGCAGGGAAAGGATAAGACCATGCCATACCATGGCCCTGAAGCTTTGCCAGGAGGTAATAATGAACAGCCCTGCTTGTTGTACAAAGTGGAGCATATACCTCCAACTTTCCCCAGGAACTCATAAAGGAGAGTGCTTTTGAAGCAGGTTATTTTAAAGAAAAATCATTCTTTTGGTCTTGTTTCTATAAACATTTGCAGCTTGCTATGTGTAACTAAGCTAGGAAACATAGCTTCCAACTGCAGGTAACCCCTCTTTTCTGTATTAAGGAGACTTCACAGGTCTTCAGAAACCTTGGTATAGCTTGACAAAGCATTCCTCAAAAACAATTACCAGGCCAAACTCATGATTTGATCTCTGAGATGATAACCAGGCAGGGCCTTATAAGTAGCACTGACAATCTCAACTGAAACTCTCCTTGAGCTTTGTGAGCTTTCAACACTCTTAACAAATAGTATGGCACACGAATAATGTTCTATTTCCAACTATTTAAATTTATTATACAAAGGTGAAAATATGGCCGGTAAACCTATGTACTTTGTATCTCGTTTAAACTTGTGCCAGTTTACTCTGATTACGATAATGAGAAAGCTGAGTCTATGTTGGTATTTTGGATCAGTGGAAAGTTTTTTTTTTTCTGAGAAAGAAAATATTAACTTAGTTGTTCAGAAATAACATGCTCTAACATTGCCTAACCTGCAGAGTTCAAGCTTGTTGAAACTCCTTTTATTATATGTCTGAATGCCTTTTGGAACCGAAAGTGAGGTGAATAATACCTTTGGCAACTCCATGAGCCATAAAGTGGGTACAATCCTGACCTCTGTGCATTGGAATTTCGTATCAGAAATCTCAGGATACATCCCATTTTCTTGAGTCAGCATAATTTCAGGTTAAAGAGAAAATAATTTGGCTTATTTTATTCTTTATGGAATGCTGTAGCTCTCAGAAGCTGGTCTAAGTTACCTATGTTACCAAAACCCTTGGGGCACAGAAAGAAGCTAACAAGAAAGAGTGAATATTTACCCAGAAACTTAGGGAAGATGGTTGTGCTTCTGCACCAGGAGGTCCTCTTGGGAAGGTGGTCACATGGGTACCAAATTCAGAGGGTAGGCAATATCTGGAAAACTTCTGTTAAGCAAGGTGCTAATAAATACTAAGGCATAGATTTGACCAATAATTTGTAAATGGATTCAACTTTCCTGGGGAGTGGGCAGGGTGAAATGATTTTTAACATTGCAAACTCTGTGTCAAAATCTGTTACAATTTAGCTATATTATTTAGTCTTCCCAACACTGCCATCCTTTTTTACAGTTGAGGAAACTAGTTTGAGGGCTTAAAAACCCTAGCGTTTGTATACAAGTGAAACAACAGATCTGGAATTGGAACTTAGTTCTCTCTCTAACATCAAAACTGATAGATGCTATAAAAGTATATATATATATATATACTTTTCTGATGAAGTAAGGCTTATGGATAATAAATGAAAAGGAAAAAATATAGTAGCATGTATAACGTGTTAGTTTTATATATGATGTGAGGTAGGGAATCCAACTTAATTTTCTTCCTGATGTATATGTGGCTGAGTCCTGCAACATCCTAAAGTTAAAATAACATTGCTGGAAATGGTGGTATATGACTGAAATCTCAACTACTTGAGGGGCTGAGGCAGAAGGATTACAATTTGAGGCCAGTATGGGCAGTTTAAAGAGACCCTGTTTCAAAATTAAAAAAAAAAAATACAAAGGGCTAGGGATGTAGCTCAGTAGTAGATCATTCTGGAGTTCAGTCCTCAGTAATTAAGAAGTAGTATTTATTATTTAATACATTTTCAGATATATTCTATAATTATTTCTAGGGATTCTTTTCCATTCTGTTTCACATGTCTGTAGATACTCTGAAAAAATCTTCTTTATGGCTAAGTAAAATTCCATTGTGTACATATCCCATAGTTTTGTAATCCATTCATCTGTTGTTGAACACCTTGGCTGGTTCCATAGTTTGGCAATTTTGAATTGTACAGCTATAGACATAGATATGCATGCATTACTCTGGGGTAGTCTGGTTTCCATTCTTTTGGGTAGATACCCAAGAGTAGTTATATGTACTTTTGAAGTAAAAGCTATTGAATCTTCTTTTTACAACAAAATACCATGCCTTTTTGTGAGGTCACTTCTCACTTTTTGTCCTCAAACAAGACTGGATAGTATTTTATACATTTTTAATTTTCAGATAAATTATGATTATTAAAATTGTTCAGTTGGGTGTGGGGGTATATGCTTGTAATTCCAGTACTTGGGAGGCTGAGACAGGAAGATCTGGGTTTGTGACCAGCCTCAGCTACCTTCTGCAACTTAGTGAGACCCTGTTTCATAATAAAGAATAAAAAATACGACTGGGGTTGTAGCTCAGAGGTAGACTGCCCCTGGGGTCAATCCCAAGTACTGCCAAAAAAAAAAAAAAAATGTTCCTAGGATTTTTATGGCATTTCAGATTTTGATTAGTTATTGAGCAAACAAACAAATTTTCTTTTCATCCCTGGTTGTTGGACTAGATAATTCTAATGAAAGAATAAAATAATTAAAGCTATAAAAGCATCAAGACTCATAAAATTATACTTTTATCATATGCAGTTTAATATGTCAAGTATACTTAATAAGCTGTGTAGATATTTTTCAGTAATAATATTATCTTAGGTATCTGTGAAGTATTTCAAAGACAAGAAACTTAAAAAATTATTTTAAAAATAAAAATATGTCTATGTGAGTTGCATCATAGCAAAATCAATAAGAAATTTTGGAGTTTAGTAAAATATTTGTAATGCACTAATGTAAGATTAATACACAAAATATGCACAAAATACATGCAAATTGACTTTTAAAGGTAAACAGTTAAATAGAATTAACAAGTTAAAATTATGAAAATAATACAATAGGAGATCCAAATGCCCAATATTTTATTACCTTCTTCATTGAGTTTCAATTGAATGTAGATTAAAGTTATGATGAAATACTACTTTATGCCCTTCTAACTGGCAAAATTACTTTGAAGTGCTATCTTTTGAAGTTGATAAAAAAAAAATCTTGCTTCATTTACTGGGAGAAGGCTGAATGCTGGAAGATGTTGGAAACAATTTAGAATCCCATAAAATTTTAAAAGAATAGTCAATCTGTTCCTCAAAATTAAAAACTCTATTGTATAAATTGTGCTTTATACATTGAATGAATACATACATTATTTTTTCATGCTGCCTTCCTCTATTTTTATTTTTTATTATTATTGATGCATTGTAATCATCCATCTTTGTAGATACAAGCTGGTAGAGGCATACGTGCACATACCTCTCATTTAACCCTTCCCCACTTCCCACCCTATTCATTTCCCTTCCCTCCTTCTCAAGTTCAGTTTAGTGATTGACTTTGATATGTTTGTGAAAGTATATCCTGTGCATTGGGGTGTCCCCCCCCATCACCTTCAGTTAAGTCACCGTCTTTGTTCATCTAAGGTTTCTCCATCTTCATCTAGAGTCCTTCTTATGACCCACTTTCTCCCTAGCTTCCACATATTAGGGAGAACATACTATTTTTTACTTTTTGTGATTGACTACCATATCATACTGTATATAATTATTATTGCATATGATAGTATATAATGTATAATGATATAATATGTCAAATATGTTATATATCCATTTTCTGATAATATAGTTTATATGTAATGTATACATAAAATCATTAATTTTAGTGATAAAACACTGAAATGTGAATACATATCAATAAGGGAAGTATTTAAATACACTTGAGCATCCTAGGATAAAAGAATGAGTTGTATTTATATCAACTAACTTTGGTGTGCTAATTTAGTTATGAAGTATATTTCTAAAGTTCTGTACATAATTAAAGGGTATAATTTAGTAACTTTCGAGATAAGTCTGCACTCATGAAAGCAATAACTTGTAAAACATGGTGAACATCTCCTTTGCCCCTAAAATTTTTCTCCTGTTGTTTTGCAATTCTTCCATCTTGCCTTACCTACCCCACATGGCTCCTCTGGCAACCACTGGTCTGCTTTTTCCTTTCTATAGATTAGTTTTGCAGTTCCAGAATTTTACATGAAAGGAATCACACATGACACAAAGCACTTGTTCTTTTTGTCTTGTTGCCTTCATTTGTCATAATTACTCTGGGATTTACCTGTGTGGGTTATTTCAGAGTTCAGTTTTTAAATTTCTAAATAGTATTCCATGGTCTGAATACAGCTCAATTTGTTTATCTATTCAAGTGCTGATATGCATTTCAGTTTTGGTCTATTACCATAAGAGTGGCTTTCTGCACCCATGTATTTGTCTTAGAGTAGACTTTCATTTCCTTGGGTGCAGACCCAAGTGGAAAGACTCGATTTCATGATGGTATGTTTTGACCTTCAGCAGACACTACAAAAATGTTTTCCAAAGTAACCACATCACTTTGCATTCCCTCCAACAATGCATCAGAATTTCAGTTCTGCCATGATGTTGCAACACTCCAGTGACAGCAATTCAATTTTAATCATTGTAATAGGCCTGTAGCTGTGATCTTTACATTTTCACAAAAACTAATGGTGTTGACCATCTTACTTATATGCTGCTTTTACCCACTGATTATCTTCTTTGCTGTCTATCTGAATTTTTGTCACTTTGTACACTGGATTGTTATTAAGTTTTGAGAATCATTGACATACTTTGATTTAAAAAACAATAAAAACAAAAAAGTTGCTTATACTACATACTCATTGGATAGAAAATGCTTTGAAAGGGTAAACCTCTTGCTGTTAACATTGTTTAACTGGTGATTTGGAGATATCGATGGATTAGATGAGAAAAGAGAGAAGTAATGTCAGAAAAAAATGTAAAATATGCCCAAGACAAAAAAACAGATATTGTAAAAACAATAGCTATATAAACTTGTGAGAACATGCATGAATAAATCATCACCAACATGTTTGTGGCAGTTATCTCAAGACAGTTCAGTGTCAGATGATTTTATCTTTTTCTTTATACTTTAATTGCCTGTATGATTATCTTTATATTTGTATAATTGCAAAAGCAATTTTCATTGCTAACTATACAGAATATCATGGAAATTAAAAGTCTGAATCACTGGTAGAATAGTGTAGTTTGAATCATCTGTGTGTTATGAGAAATTATATAGGCAGCTGAAATATCAGAATTCTCATGTTATTTTAACTGTCTTTGAATGCCACAGGGAGTTCTTGGGATCACAAGAATACTTAGACATAGAGGGATCAGAGAAGCACTAAACATGTACTTATTTTTCTTAGTCATGTATTTAGGTCTCTGTTTTATAATTAAGCTTTCAGAAAATTAACAGTTACTCTACAGATTAAGAAAATTGCGCTGCCTTGCTGAACATAGAGACCTTGAGTCCTGGGTGTACCTTTCTAATCAGATCTTATTTTCATAGGTAGAATAAATACTTCTGTCCAGGTGATTCATTTGCTAGCCTCTATAGTGATTCATTTGTTTGGCTAATAAAAAAATAAAAAGCTCAAGAGAGCTTATTCTTAGACGCCATGGTGATGGCTAGGTTTAAAAAGTTAAACAAATACCAAGAGGCAACTGTGGTTGTTGGGCGTTGGCCTACATTTATGTATGTAATAGAAAACTTTTAACATGAATATCTAAAAACTCTAGAATGTTGTAACTGAAAGTGACCCCAGAGATCAAGCTCCCTCAAATAGCGAGGGCCTACTGAGTGACTGGCACACATCCTAAATCCTCTAGAATGAAGTTAAAGGAACATGTAGATGGACATCTATAAATTTAAATGTTCAGCTGGGCGTGGTGGTGCACGCTTGTAATTCCAGCATTTGGGAGGCTGAGATCAGAGGATCCAGGTTCTCCGCAAGCTTCAGCTACTTAGTGAGGCCCTCTGCAACTTAGTGATACCCTGTTTCAAAATAAAGAATAAAAAATAGGGCTGGGGGTATAGCTTGGAGGTAGAATGCCCCTGAGTTCAATCCCCAATACAAAAAAAAATTAAATATTCCTACATAAAAATAAGTAAACCATGCTATTTAAAACCTCAAATATATTAGATACTAAGGAATAAACCTAACAAAATAGAAGCAAGACCTCTAAGAAAAATGAGAAATACACAAAACATTATCAAAAGGAGTTTAAAAAATATCTAAATATGGTCATACTGAAGAGGTTTCAACATTGAAAAAATGTTGACTTTCTTTAAATTAATGTACAATAATGTATGTACAATTAATGTATGTCCCAATAAGTGATATTGCAGTCTGCCTCTGTGCATGGGAGAGAGTTGGGTGTAGCAATGTGGATTAATATGGTGTTCCATATAAAGATGTTTACATATAGAAATATACAGATATGTTTGTCTACGTAGGTTAATAAACATCAGTATATGTCCTTGCTCTGTTGGCTAAAAGAGATGAGAAGCAATGACATCTCAGTAGCAATGAACATTCCAGTACCAAGTTTGTGGTTTCTAATATTCTCAAAAAAAGACACCAGGGCAGCTGGGTTAAATGGCTGATTTTAGTGGAACACAGGAAATAGGCATGACATGCCAGGAGTATGTTATAGTGTCAGAAAGTAAGGAAGTCCTAAATAAAAGCTCACAATGATGGGGTATGTCATGTGACAAGACCCAACGTCAGCACCCTTTCTGCACTGAAAATCCACAACTCTCATCTAATCATTGGAGAAAATATCAGAAAAACCTCATTTGGAGGACATGGTGCAAAATACCTAACTAGCATTCCTCAAAACCATCAAAGTGACAAAAGATAAGGAAAAGTCTAAGAAACTGCCACAGACAAATCAAAGAAGTAAGGAAGCTAGATGTAATATGGTATCCTGGATGAAATCTTAGGACAGAAAAAGGTCATTAGGTTAAAATTATGGAAATCCAAGTGAAATGTGAGCTCTAGGTAATAATATATTAATATCAGTTCATTAGTTGTGAAATATTCTAATATAAAGTGTCAATAATAAAGGAAGTTATCTATGAAGACAAATCTCTGTACTGTCCTCACAATATTTTTACAATTTTGAAGCTATTCAGAAATAAAAATGTATTCATTTATTAGAAAAAAAATTATTTTAAACTAGGTTAAAGGCAAAGCAATAAAGCCTTCAGGATAGGACATTAAAAACAAAAAAAACAGGACAAAAAGAACACTTCCCATAGAGTGAAAGACTGATTCAGTGTAATACTTTAAAATGAAAACTTACTAAAATACATCACTAGTAAACTGAAAATTAAGTCAAAGAATAAGGGAAGATTTTTGCTAAGCATACAACCATCACAGGGACTTGTGTTGTGAATGTACAGAGAACTCCTGCTGATGGAAATGAAAACAAAAATCATTATTTCTTAATGAAATAGGAAATAATAATTTTATTAACTTACAAAGGCTACCAATAAGTATGACCATGACATAGGGCATTTCCTAATGAGCTACTGGAAATATCCCTTTCAATAAAACAAAGTGAAGAGATGTCACACAGAAGGACTGCATAACTGCCAATCAAAACCAAAAGTGTAAAGCGTCATTATAGACCAATAAGAGAGACAAACAACCTCAAAGAAAAATAGTCAAGAAATATAAAGGGTTGTCCCCAAAGAGGAAATGCAAATGATCAACACATGTATCAATAGGTGCTCTGCATTATTTGTCATCAAACAAGTAAAAATTAAGGCAGTAAGATATCATTTCATATCAGACAGGCAACACCAAAACACATGTCAGAACTGAGCATGATCAAACACCTAGAAAACTGGCACATTCCTTCTCTGTTGCAGAGAAAATAAATTAGCACAATGACTTTGGAGTACAATTTGTCAATATCTAGTAAAACTGGATTGATGAAACCATGTAAGTCTATGAAAGCTTTAGAAATATTCCCACTCATGCACATAAAGGAATCTTGCTCTTTGCAACTGTGTGTGTGTGTGTGTGTGTGTGTGAAGTGTGTGTGTGTTTTGGCAGAAGAAGTGGTTCCAAACAAAATTATTGTAATCTGCTCAAGGGCAGTAAGGATGAGGGTGGTCAGATTCCCTGGATCTCACCCAGATTTGACACTGATCAGTGAGCATCTTGGCCAGTTCCCTGCCTCTTCTGTGAGCTTGTCTCCTCTTCTGTAACATGCAGAATGTGATAAACCTTCCCAATGGGACTGAAGTGACATAGTTGTCACATGGGCATTTGCTCAGAACTGAGACTAGCATACAACATCGATGTGTTTGCCTTCCTTTACTACAGCCATCTCATTAGTTTAGCACTTAAAGTGGATTCACTTAAGCTCTATGCTTCAAATGGATAAGTCTAAAACAACAGTGTTGTGTGGACAAATCAGGTAGCACATGTCTTCATTTTTCTGTCAAGGTGTAGATAATGAATATCATATTCTTTGGGGCTTAAGAAAAACCCACTCAATTCTGCCATCAAAGCCCCAAAGCAGCAAGGATCAGGTGTCATACAGCATCCATCAATACCTCTATTTCTTTTTCTCACTTTTTTCTCTGAATCTTTGGGATAAATATGTCCAGGACACTGGACTCTCATGGGAATCCAGAGAGATAATTCCCTTAAACATCTAGCATGGCACAGAGCACACAGTAGTTGCCAGATACCTACTAGTTTCTCTCCCTTCCTTCTTCAAGAGAGTGACCCTGTCCCAGCAAACAGATGCTAGATAGAATATTATGGAAAAGTCCTTTCTTTTTTTAAAAGGACAAGGAATAAAGCTTTTGGTGTTAAAAAAATTGCCACCTAAGATGATTAAATGTATTATTGAAAGGGGGGAGGGTTCAGTCACCAGGAAGATGAGCTTCTGTGCAACCTTTTTCTCCCTTATGAGACATTTGATTCTTGAGGCTGGGAAGGAATTCTAAGGTGGTAATCTGAGGCTGGAAGGGAGAGAACAGGAAAGCCAGGAGAAAAGATGGTCAGGTGTTTCAGCAGACAGGTTAGGGAGAGGAGGAAATATAGACAGAGGCACACACTGAAGAACCAAATGAAGATGGAAGGAAACATCAGAGTGATGCTTCTGCAACCCAATGAACACAATTGCCCAAAAGCCATCAGCAACTAGGAGAGGGCCTAGAACAGATCTTTCTATCACAATCTCAGAAGGAATCAATCCTGCTGACATTCTGCTCTCAGACTCCAGCCTCTAAAACTATAAAAGCTCAATCTTCTGTTGTCTGGGGTTCTTTCTTATAGCAACTCTAGCAAACTAGTATAATACTTAAAAAAAAACATTGTTCTCTTTTTTGCTTGTACATTTTTTCACACACTTTTTAGTGCATGCATTGCCCATACTTCCTTAATCTGCTAGAAAAGTTCTCATAGCCAAGACCCAGCTCAGGCTGACTATCTCCTTCGACACTCCCTCACCAGCCTACCCACACAGTCAGATTGCCTTTCTTCTGTGTTCCAAATGGACCTAAGGCAGCCCCTGTCTATAACACTTAGTAGACACCATATGTTGTGATTACTTGTCTTTGCCAGGTAAGCAGATCTCCTGAGCTTGGGGTGGGGTGGGGGGTAAAACTTGATATCCTCTCTCTCTCTCTCTCTCTCTCTCTCTCTCTCTCTCTCTCTCTCTCTCCATCTTGGAGAGCATAATGAAATGTTGACCCCAGGAAATGGGTGCTAAAAAAACGATTTGAAGATTGATGAGATTTTTGTCTCTTTCTCTTTCATAAGACAATGAACCAGTAGGTTTTCAGAGTGCACACAGATCATCTCAAATGGGCTGTAAAAGCGGCTGATTCCTCTCAGAGGTCACCCGAGGGCCAAGCATCTCCAGATACCTCCCTCGGAGCCCTGTTGTTTCAGCTGGGCTTGGTCATCTCCAGGAGCGAGGGGACGTGAGCCATGTGTTGCCTCTGGTTCAATGCCTCTGTGTCGCTCCCTACTCACTTCCAGTTTCATCATGTTTTCCCTCAACTGCGATGAAACAAAGACTAACACAAGCATGGAAAGGGGGTGTTGCTGGCGGCAATGGTAGAATTGGCGAGAATAGTTCATTTCTCATTGTTGTTTAGGAAAGGACACACAGGAGTGTATGAGGGAGATTTTGAAGAAAACCCTGTAAAACTTAGTAAATTATTAGATATAGATTCTAGATGCAGTCAGATCTGTCTCAGTGTATCAAGGTACTGGGCAATTTAGAGGCTAATAGTATAATACAAAACACAAAAGATTCCCTGGCATGCACACCTCTTCCATTTGGGCTCCCATACACTTGCAAATGCTTTGCTCTTCAGCAATACAAGACAACCTGGATACTCTGGATCTTTTTCTTTTACTGCATGCTCTGTCACATAAAAAAGAGGGTCCTCTTTTTTTCTAGCTTTCCTTCTTGAATAGAACCCCTCATTGTGTGAACATCCCACATCATATGCCCCCTACACAGTTGAAAAGCCATGTATGATTTTTATATATTTATTTATATAACTATTAAGACCTCTATTAACAAGTGCTTGCTGTTTGTTGACCTTTTATGGCTTGTGGACTCTTAAAAAATTCAAGTTGCAAACTTTTATTACAATTTTCTAAATGTTCTTAAAAATCTCAACTTGACCAGATATGAGACAATTTTAAAACCTTTAAACATATATGGGGGGAAAAAAAACAAGACTTGGAAACATATTTGTCAATACCAAATATATGTCCTTAGGTAAAAATAAGGTACTGATGGAATTTTGTGTTGCAAAAATAATGTAGATAGTTCGAGTTATCGGGTCAACGGTAGAAAGCAAGCACTTAAGGTCTTGAGTTCCCATCTTTTGCCCTTTGCTTACCAGTGGAATGATGGGAGAGATGGTAGCTGGCATTTGCTCAGCCTCTGCAGCAGATGAATTCCCAGCTGGTGCATCAGCTGCTTTCCTCTCTTTACTATCCTGTGGTTTAGGGTTTTCTTTGCATCTAATTGAAATTGCAAAGGTATGAACATCAAGACAGCCTCTGACCTTGGGTCCAGTATCCTTGATTTTCTTCCTTTTCTTCATTGCAAATGCCTCAAGGCTTTCTTTGGCAAGGAGCGTCCCTGTGGAACTGTGATCTCAAGCCTCGACACATCTGCCTCACTGGTCTGCCTTGTTCCTTGCACCCTGGTTGTCAACATCCTCCATCATTTCTCCTATGTAGGAGGTTGGATCACTGTGCTCAGCATCCACAGGGGCTTCACACATCATTAAGTGGGATCTCTTACCTGAAGGAAAGTCAGCACACTTGGGCCTGCCCTTTGGGTGTGGATTCAGTTGTATTGTTTTATCCTGACCAGTAGGACAGCCAGGACTTTCCAAAGACTAAAGGACTGACAAAGCAAGCAAGTCCCTGGAAGCAAGACAGCCACCAGGTCTGCCACCGCCTTGATACTTCTCACCCCCGAGGGAAGGCAGTCCAGACCAGTACCTATCTTCCCTTTAGTTATTCTCCTCTCAAGTGAGGCAGAAGGAATAGTTGATGAGATCCAATATTCATTCCCATTCAACAAAGAGGGGAGGGGATTTCTGTTTTCTACAGAAACCTTAGCAAACTTCATGGGTAAAGTTATGAGCTGCTAGATGCCTGCCTTTCACAATCAGGAGGCAGACCAGAGTCTTGCTATCATAACATCTGTTTAAGTCACACAGCACATCTAATGGAGTAAATTAAGATGAAAGCCATCAGGACAGAATGGAAACCTGTCAGTACCCATCAATCATGTGAATACCTCTGTAGAAAATCCAATCCACCCAGTCTCACAGAATAATTCAGCCAGTTTCCCAGCTGTTGATCAATATTGAAAGTCAATAGCATATCCTTACATCAGGCAGGACCAATAATTTGGAAATGTCCTAAATTTACACATTTTGTTGTCTTGGTGTTCTTCTACCCCAGTTCTGTGCCAATTTTGATATTGTTTATTTATGGATTTTTTAATCTTTGTACATTTATTTTTCATTTCCAAAATACTTTTTTTTTCTTCCTCTGCTCTGATCATTCCTTTCCTGAATTCCTAGTGTGAATTATGACTTTCATCAAGATAAGGAGCTAGACATGCAATTAACCCATATCTCTATCTGTGGCCAAATTAGAGCAATGACAAGACCATGTCCCAGATATTTTCAATTTGCCTTTTCAGGCCAAATCCTTCCCTCTTCTTTTCTCTGCCTTGTGTGGGGATGGGAATGTTGACCTTTACAACTTCTGAGACTTTCACATACTCCAAGGGGAGTTAAAAAATAAGCAACATAGTATATTGCATAGGAGAAATCCAACATAGATTAGTGCCACAATGAATGTCCTAAGCAATGTAGGGATGGCGACCATACTTCTTCCCCCAGGAACTCCTTTCTTAGTGGGCGAGCTAGAAGAGTCATGGAGAAAGGAGATAAATTCAGACAAATTCCATGAAGTGGCAGTGGTCATCATGTAATGGGCAGTGACAACATGTTGAGACAAACTCCATTGCCAATGGCAGTACCATCTGTGGCACCCTATGTGGAGTTTTTGTACACAACACAGACTCTGGGTTCTGTTAATTCCTGTGCCTTTATAAGAATATAGTTGGGCATGATGTTTTTCTTTTACTTTGGTTGATCTGACTCATTGAATTGGATGTGCATAGGTAGTAAATGTCCCAGAGCTCTTAATTATGCAGACAAATGCCATAGGGTGGGGGATAGATCCTGCAAAAGCTTAGGGCCAGCATTTATTCCAGAGTGAATCCTTGTGATGGGTTGGGTGCCCCAGACAATAGACTCTAATATGGAGATTCATTTGCAGTCAGCTCATTGTGTATGCATCGTAGATTGACACCTACTGAAGAAGAAAACAAAACAAAAAAACATAAACAAAAAAAAAAAGTGAGCAAAGATTTTGGCTGTGATTCAGTCAGGAGGGGGCCCAGGGAATCTACAGTGTGAATGTGGAGGAAGGAGGCTCTACACCACTGTGGAGAGAAGAAAGAGTGCAAGGTGTTGATTCCCTGACAGCGAGCGTGCAGGGTGCACCTGAGATCTCACTGAGGGTTCAAGGCAGCCCTTGCCCCATCTACAGCAGGATGCTGTTAAAGTGACCTGTGATCAACTCTCAAGTTCTAGAGTAAGCAGTCATAAATTACAACTTGTCCTTTCCTTCAACTCTCAACACCAGGCAGCACCCAAAGTAATTGCAGTAAAGGGTACAGAATGAGTTAGGGAAACAAATTTAATCCCCAGGGTGCTAAGGAGGTGACACCTGGGTGAGGCCTGCAGGGAGAGGGGAGAAGACACCTTTGAAGTCACATGAGATAATGTGCTTGGGTGGAGGTCAGTCTTCCTGGGGAACTCGGATTATATCATCTTTATTTAGTTACAAAGCTCAGATGAGCAAGCATTCCATTCCCCACTGAGTATGTAAAGTTCAGGTTCATGTAAGCGCACAAGAAGGTGCAGTCTCATCTGGTCCCCACCCTTCTTGTTCTAGGCAAATGAGTGATCCCATGCTGTTCAAATGACCTCAAATATCCTGCTAGACATTTTCTCAAATGAGTTCATAGCCAGCTTGTATTTTCTAAAGTATGTGAGTTTTTTTTTTTTCTTTTTTTATTGTGAAAGGCCATGTATTTGGAGTCTGAAATCTGAGATCTAGAAATATAGACAAAAAAAAAAAAAAAAAAGGCTGGGAAGCTAGCACTAGAGTGCATGAAGGGGATTGAACTCAGGGGCATTCTACCTCCGAGCTACACCCCCAGCCCTGTTTTTTATTCTTTATTTTGAAACCGAGTCTCACTAAGTTGCAGAGTGCCTCACTAGGTAGCTGAGGCTGGCCGCGAACCCGGATCCTCCGGTCTCAGCCTCCCGAATGCTGGGATTACAAGCGTGCGCCACCACGCCTGGCTCCTGTGTTGTTGTTTAATAGAATAGACGAAAAACAGCAACATAATCACAAATGCATTTCATCTATATTATCAGTACCTAAGGCAGGATTTAAACATGCAAAATAAATTATTGTATATAATGTAGCTAGCCAAGTATGTAGACAAACAGACTCTGAGACAGTGAGTCGGTTGGGCTCACATTGGTACCACTTCAACTAGCTGTCTCCTCATCCCCTGCATCAAAGTTTCCTTTTCATTATAGGTGAATAAAAAGAAAACAAAGTCAACAGGAAGAAAAGAGGATATAAATTTTATTACAATTTTCTATTATTTAAAAAGCCTCTAGTATAGTTTGAAGTCAGGTATTGTGATGCCTCTTGCTTAGTTCTTGTTGCTGAGAAGTACTTTGGCTACCATACAATCCAGCAATACCACTTCTGGGTATCTACCCAAAAGAATGGAAACTAAACTACCAGACTAATACATGTGTATCTGTGTTTATAACTGCACAATTCACAATTGCCAAACTATGGAACAACTCAAGATGTCCATCAACAGATGAATGGATTACAAAACTATGGAATATGTACACAATAGAATTTTATTCAGCCATAAAGAAGAGCAAAATTATATCAGTTGCAGGGAAATGGATGGAATGGTAGAATATTATACTAAGTGAGATTAGTCTGTCACAAAAAGTAAAAAATCAGATACTCTCCTTACTACGAGGAAGCTAGGGAGAAAATGAGTCATAAGAGGAACTCTAAACAAAGAAGGAGAAACCTTAGATGAGTAAAGAAGCAACCTAACTAAAGATGATGGGAGGGAGGAAAAGGGAAACTCGTTAAGGTACATGATGTACAATCATAAATATATCAAAGCCATTCACTAAGCTGAACATGAGAAGGAGAGAGGGGGGAGGAAATGGGGTGGGAACTGGGGAAGGGTTAAATGAATGCTGTGTGCATGTATGCTTCTACCATCTCGTACCTCATTAAGATGTATGATTACAATGCACCAATAAAAAAAAATAAAAGCCTCTAAAGCAACAAAAATTAATTTTAACTTAGGCATTAGAAATGTGGATTTAATATTAATTTTTTCTCTGCATATGTCTACATATTCATTTCCTTGAAATGCAGACCTTCTGTGCAGATGCTGCTATTCAAAGTTAAAAAAAATTGCAAAAATGCATAAAATGTATATGTAAGGAAGTTCAATTTAGTGATGTTAATATTAGAAAGTTATAGACAGGAGAGAGTCACATCTAAAGCTCTGACAATGTAATTCAACATTGCAGGTTGTGAGAAGCTAACATATGACCATCAACAATACAGATAAATATGGTGGGTCAAACACGTTCATTTACTTCTGATCTCTCCTAAAATCCTCTTGAAATAACAGTAGGGATTTATTTAGAGGCCTGTTTCAGTCCTTTGTGGACACAACATTGTTATGTAAAAATCATTACTTTGGGGTGACACATAGACATTTCTCAAGCTTCTGCTGGTCGGTAGGACCTGGGCTCACCTGTGCTGGTCTTGGGCTTCATCTGGATCTAGGTCTCCTCCACTTGTCTGTCAACCACTTGGATTTGCAGCTCCTGGGTTAAGTGTTACATAGAGTAAAAATCTTCTGAATTTTCCTTTTCTTTGAATAAATGCTTTTGGGTCTTGTTTAAGAAATCTTCTCTGTATTACTCAGCTTTACTAATAAAAATTCCAAAGCATCAACTGCTTAAGCCATAAAAGGTCTATTCTTATTCACTTTATAAGTTGGCTGCTGCTCAGCTATTGCTCTTCTGCTTCCCTGGTGTGTGTGTGTGTGCCAGGGGTGGCGGGGGGAGGGGGGAGTTTAGGCTTATTTGGGAGGGGCCATTCTTGGGAAAGAACCTGAAAGAGTAGCACACACACTGCAGAAAGGTCTTTACAACATGTGCAGGGGTGTGTCCCAGGACCCTTTGTCAGTCACACTTCATCACCCAAAGCAAGTCTCAAGTCCAGTCCTGACAGTACCAGGGTGGCCATAAGATGTAAGAAGATCTTACATTCATATCCTCCCAAGTTGCAAAATGATTTATCTCTGGTTTCACCCACTATTTTCTTTATTGAGAGAATGTATTCATGAAGTCATTATCTTTCAGAAGTCAAAGCAGAAGGACCCACACTTTGGGAATCTACCGAGGAATTGTCTACCTATGTTTAGAATCACAGGGACTATCCCTGATCTAGTTTGCTGACACTTTCAATAGTCGATACTATAGAATTTATGGACATTGGTGTCTATTATAATGCCAAATAGGATTACCACCCCGCCAAGCTTTTCTTGACCAATAGAATACATTTGATACTTTAAATAAGACCATTGTATTCCTTCTTGACCAATTACTACTGTTGAATGAGAAAGAACAGTTAATCCTGAAATATTCAGCTATCTCTGTTCCTAAAATTGAGTCATTCATCTTTCTCAAAACATTCTTAATATAATCATTATTTTCTTAGAGCTGCTTTACATGTAATAAGACCATTGTATGTTCTTTTGTGTGTGCTTAACTAGGCAAAGGGAGGCTAATTTACAGTGTGTCGTGGGAAGGCTTCCAAAGAGCATAGGGAAGTCACACATTGTTCTGAGAAAGTGGCCACTGAGTGCTTGTGGGATGTGTATGCTTTTCTTTGGTTCAGTCACTTCGCAAGGCAAAAACAAAAAAGCCACAATTCAATGATCTTAAAACAGTGGAATTCTGTTGTCCAATCTGTTTGGAGACCAGATTGAATGTGTGTGTGTGTGTGTGTGTGTGTGTGTGTTCCTGTAGGCTATTAATGTCTTATTCATGGATTTGGAAGAGTATGTGGCTTTGCATATTAAGAGAAAAATTACAGCTACCATGGCATTTTGTGTCCTGAATTATGTAACCTTAGATAATTTGTCTTTTGGGCATAAATTTTCATATCCTCACAAAAACATTAGAGTAGATATCATTTTGTCTTTAAATTTTAGATAATGAATACTATTTGTTTTATTCTTTCAATTTCTGCTTTGGAGTCAGAACAAGGAATCCAGTCATCATTCTCCCTTTGCTTCCTTGCCAGGCAAGTCATTTGATCTTACTCAGTCCCCTTTATTTGAAGAACGTGCAGAGCAGCGCACCTTGAAGGCATTTTTGAGAGAATCAAATCAGCGATGGGCATACACATACTGTATGCCATTGATATTAGTTAAAAAACACCACTTAGGAATTTGACAGTTGAGATCTGTTCACTCATTATTTTGCACAAAAAGAGAAAATTTAATTAAGCTCTTTCAGATAAACACATTCAAATCCAGTGACTTTTTCCTAATCACTGCAGTTATCTGAAATTCTAGATTTTTCTCATTAGTCTACAAAGGACTTTCTCCCTCTGCTTATCTCTATAGTAACACCAAAGCACTTAAACATCAGGCAGATGAGTACCTGGTTGAAACCTTGTGGTCTCTTTCTTCACTCAAAGTCTCCACCTTGTTCTCTACCTGCTGGTGTTCACTCAATGTCATCCATTGAAAAGGCTCAGTTGCACTTCTCTGAAAACACATGCTTGTGAGTTTGCTAGTGGATCAAGACTGCCCAAACATTTATGCTTACTATTCCTTATTGTCTATGCAAATGTCACACCGGTCTGCTTTTGTGTGCAGTAACTCCAATTTATCTCACGCATCAATTCACAGAGATAACTCGAACTCCAAAGGAAATCATTTCACTTGATGGAAATCACTTAGTTCCTTCTTGGCAGAACCAAGGTTAAGATTCAGTCATTCTGTCCAGATGACCCAACTGTGCTTTGATAACTGCTTTATTTCACTTTCATTTGTTGTTTTCTTAACAAACACATTTGTAAAATACCAGATGCACAATGTTTAGACATTCTACTAAGATGCTATGCTGACCCTTATCTCAGCACATACATTTTCTTTGTGTGGGGGGAGAGAGGGCTAGGAATTGAGCCCGGGGATATTCTACCTCTGAGCTATACCCCCAGCCCTATTTTAATTTTTATTTCAAAACAGGATCTTACTAAGTTGCTGAGAGCCTCGCTAAATTGCTGAGGCTGGCTTTAAACCTGCAATTCTCCTGTCTCGACCTCCTAAGTACTGGGGTTACAGGGTATTCAAACAATTTTTGTTTGAAGGGTATGGAAGGGAAGCTCAAAAATGAGTTTTACAATAAAATCCTTTACAAATCCTAACAACTCTTTGATACCATCTTTATGCCACCCTTGTTATCAAGGAGGGTTGATCAGACAGGATGATATCTTATCATCTTCTTAATGTTGGAGACTTCCTTCAGCTTCCCTTTTTCTTGGGTCACAACCCAAGTTTTGTTTAAGACCACCCACAATCACTTATTTGGAAACATATTTTCATTTCTTTATCAGTGCTTCTACTACTTCTCTTTCCAGTACTTTTCCATGATTAACACTTTCTGACTTCCTATCTCCACTTCTCTATTTTATCCCTATCCACTCCCAAAGGTTGTAAGAACAGTGGCATCATTTGAAATAAAGTAATTCTCAGTTTTGAGGTCTAATTTATCTATTTCTTATCCTGTGCTTTGGATATCATATTTTAACATAAATCAATGTCCAACCTGTGGCCATGAAAAACTTCTCCTATTATTTCTTCTTAGAGTTCTGTAGTTTTAGATCTTACATTTCAATATTTGATATGTTGTGAGTAATTCTTACAATGGTGTAAGAAAAGCACATTTATGGTAAATTTATTTTCAGCAAATTTGGCACGCTAATTGGGGAAAAAGTCTTTTCAACAGTGATGCTGGGATTTTCTAAATTACTATAGCTATGTAATAAGTTTTGAATTGTGAGTTCTTCAGATATCTTCTTATTCAATATAGAGGTTGTGTTGAATCTGCAATCAAACTAAGGAATGTTGCTATCTAAAGAATATTAAATCTGCTGATCTATAAAGATGGGAGGTCTTTTCATCTTATGAATAGCTTGTTGTTTTAATTTTTAAAGCTTTCATTGTTCCAGTGTGTATTGTTTTTAATTCCAAACAGTAGATACAGACTCACAGGACTGAAGTTTTATATAGCTTCCGACCCGTTACATATCTTAGTGAAACGGTCACTACTTTACTTTCTTGCCACTGAACTGTATCAATAGCCAAAATTTTTACAATCATGGGAGATAGCCTCTTGAAGTATCTGTCTTTAGTAAAACTACTTTGCCAAACACTGTACCTAATGTTTGTCCAATATGAGCATCTGTCCACATAATCAAGCCTGGCTTATGAGCCATGCCTCCAGGAGCTGTTTCTGCTTAGAAAAGCCCACTATCAGTGCATGGTCTTATCTTTCATCCCTTTTTATTTCTCACCTTTGGATATTTCTCTTTCCTTTCCTGAAAATCTTGATAGCCATGTAGACAGTGCTAATGTAGTACCACCTCTCCCCCATCTCTGGGCAATTCTTCTCAAGAACCCCTGCAGATGTAGATGTCTGAAACTATAGATGGTCTTGAATTTCATGTACATACATAAACTTCATGCCTTTTCCATCATAACTAAGCATTTATCATACACTTAAGCCATAACTCGTATAGTTTGAGGCATGATAGCAAAATTAGTACACATATCTTTTCTTCGCAGTTGCAAGGAGAGAAGTTTAATTTCACTGTTGGTCTTAGTGACTTCAGCATACATTTTTCTTACTTTCACCTTTTCACTTAAAGTATTTTATGGCTTGTCTTTGGCTTCTCTTGCCAGCATCACTACTCTTATGCTTTGAGGCAAATATTAAGTAAAATAAGGGTTACTTGGACACAAGCACTTGCAATACCATGAGAGTTGATTTGATCACCCAGACAGCTAATAAGTGACTCATGGGTGAGTAGTGTATACCGAGTGGATACACTGGACTAAGGAATAAGTCAAACCCTCAATGGAATAGAGTTAGACAGTCTGAGATCTTATCATGTTACTCAGAATGGCACATAACTTAAAACTTACTGTTTCTCTTGTTTTTCTATTTAATATATTTGAACTGCAGGGATTACAGATAACTAAATGTGAAATTATAGGTAAGGATAGGCTACAGTATTTTGTTCCTGGTTTCTAGGTACTTGTAGTAAAAGTATTTTATTTTTTCATTGTTTTTCTAGCCTGTCATATTGGAAAAACTAGAAGTTTTTTGCCATGCATATGTTACTATATCTATATATATGAAAATATTATACAATAATGAATCATTACTTCATCATAAACTGTGGGATACCAGTTATAAGGGGGATGGAGGACTCTTTTTTTTTATATTCTCTAACCAATTCAAAAAATATACATTCTTTGCCTAGTCTCAAGATAGTTTCATTCATACATGTTCCTATGGAATTCCTCTCATTTGCTCTGCCAGTTTTATTCCAGCATGTCTTGGATATTTAGAAATAAACTTATATAGAGGAACATCCACTTTGTTTAAATAAAAATGTAGAAATATTAACTAATCATTATAAGAGATGCTCATGTTGAATAGAATAGATAAATGTAAAAACTTATGAATAAAAATAACCTAGAAAACACTGCAACAAAATGAGAAGTAATGGGAATTCAGAGAATATTGTTGTTAGAGAGTGAAAAAAAGACCTGATTTTTCTCTTTTTCCCGCCACTTCATATTTTAAAAAAATAAAGTCTAGTCTGAAATGAAAAACCCCTCCTAGTTAAAGACAAGAAATAAACCCAAGAAGGGTGCTAGCCTCCTCTGTTTTCTTCTAGACTTCAGAGAATGTGCCTTGGATTTAGCACATCTGCTGTGTAGAACACATATTGCAGGTGGATTGCAAGCCACTGCCTCTAAAAAGGATCTTAAGCTCTTTTTTTCAGATAAAGAAACTTAAATAATAAATGCTTGTCCTATATGATTGCTAGGAACATGAATATATATATATATATATATATATATATATATATGTGTGTGTGTGTGTGTGTGTGTGTGTGTGTGTGAATATGTGAATATATATATATATATATATTCATATATTTTTTTCATCATTCAGTCCTTATAAAAACCCTTTTAGGTAAATAAGTTTATTTCCCTTTAATGTATGAGCGAGGTTTAGAACACTGAAATCATAACCCATAATCAAAGCTAGTGAGCAAAACAACTTAAAACCCACTCTGTGGCTGGGGAACAATTTAACGCACTAGAACTTGAGCCGCTAAATTAGATTGTCTTTCTATTGAATTCAAGAGAAGAGCTATTATTCCCTAAATTAGACAGTGACCTAGTGAAAATGCTGCCGCCTCCGCCCCCCAGCCTCCTTGTACCTTTTCCATGACAGCTACTATGGAATGTGATGGTGACCGAAACTGCTGGCAATATTTGTCTCGTAATTAGTGGGTATGCAAACTGTTCTTACTCTACAGGAATGCCTCGGGATAAGTACACCCTGGTACTAAAATATTTTTACACACGAACTTACAGATTTATACTTGATATGATTTAAATAGTTTTGTCTTGCAAAATTAAAATTCTATTTATCATAACAGGGAATGAACACAAAGAATGCAGCTGTTGTAATTTATGGATGGACCACTTACAATAGAGATTGACAAACTTCGCCTGTACAAAGTCACATAGTAAATACTGTAGGATTTGTGGGTAGACATTCTCTGTCACAACTACTCAACTTTACCATTATGGTGCGAAAATAACCACAGATAGCATGGGTGTGGTTGTGCTTCAATACAACTTTATTTACATAAATATTTTGCTGGTAACTGACTTAAAGTAAGTGATAAATAACAGCTTGGAATCCTGGTTTCATCAGGTGAATACTCTCATCTATAAAACTGATTCCTGTAAGTGTGAGGTACTTGTCATTTTGCTCTCTTATTATCTATTTGCTGCAGGTTAGGTGCATGGGATCTTCCTTTGTGTGAATTATACACTTGTACTCAAACACATCGCTGAGTCGACTGCACATCAGCTGCTACAATTTAAGTATAATTGTAAGTCTGTGCTAATCAGCGCAAAGCAAGATTGGGAAATTAGCTGCCTCATTTCCCTGAGGGATGATTCTCAGGATTTAGTTTTCTTTTCATACCCCACATGCCATATACATACAACCTCAAAGAACTTAACCATGCTGCTAATTTTACTGGCTACTGCAGATACCGGTCTCTTTTTCATCTTCAACCTTTGCCATGAATCTGAGACCAAGGTCTGGTTCAAGTTCTAGGAAGCCCACTGTAGACAAGTCTTGTTTGCATCATTTCTTCTGTTATTTTTGTGTTCCATCTTATTCTTCTTCAGGTGTCCGTCTTTCTTAAGTGTTCTAAGCCTTAGACTCTGTCTCCATCATTCCTTTTTCCTGGTGCAGTTTTCCTGGAAATTTCCAACCCTGCTCAGTGTTGTACCTGAACCACAGGCTGATAATTTTAAAATTTGTGCTCTGGTCCTGAACTACTGTCTGAGAGAGCCTAATAATCAATGAATTATTATAACACATTAGATGTCAGGCATTGTGAGTCTTTTGTATGCACAATCTAATTTAAGTATCAAAATACTATCAGACTTGCTCTTATCTCTGTTTTACAAACGAAACACAAGACTGAATAAGTCATTTGCTTCCAGTCCTCTCATGAGTGATCAAATGGAGGAAACACGATCAAACTCTTCCAGTTTGATTTTATGGTCACAGCTTCTAAGTATAACTATTATACTCATTAGTATTCTTATTACTATTCTTATCACCTTGTGTACCAGGGCTCACTCTCCTCTTAAGGTCCTTCCTCCAAAAGGTCCTTCCTCCAAATTCTTGGCACCACTGTCTCTCTAGTTCCCAAGTCAGCAAAGTCATCATGATGCTGTGATCTCAGTTATCTCTCACTCTATACAACTGATCAGAAAACCATTGATTCTTTCTTGTAATATTTCTGTTTCACCCATATCTTTTGTAGTGTTCCTAGCTCTGTCACTCTCACTTTGCAGGTGGACTTGTGCAGTCTGCAATAGCTCACCTGTTGTTCTACCTTTCCTTTGCATCTTTCTCCAATCCAGTGTCCAGAAGCTCCAGGGCTTTTGTTGTTGTTTTTGTTTTGTTTTTGTACTGGGAATTGAACCTATAGGCATGCTACTTCCAAGATACACTCCCCTCTCCAGCCTCTTTTTTTGGAAATAAATTCTCACTAAGTTTCTGAGGCTAGTGTCAAATCTGCAATCCTCCCTTCTCAGCCTCCCAAACACTGCAATTTCAGGTGTGCTACCACCAAGTCCAAATTCCAGAGCTCCCTTTCCAGAAAATAGATGACAATCTCATTCCATCTCTAGGAATCACTGTCAGGCTTCCATTACTGAGAAGATGTTTCTCAAACTCACGTTAGTGAAGGCTCAGTTGGTTCTCTTTCTGTTCTTTTAAATTAATTCTCAGGCCAGAACAAGGTCCTAGTCTGCCAGACAACTACACATCTCACTGTTACAAGATCAGATCGCTAAGTTTCTGATACCCAGGAGCCACCCTCAAGTAAGGTTCTTATTTTATAACAGCCTGGCCCTGGCCTGGAGGTCACACTGTGTTACAATTTTAACTGATGCTATGAGCTGAATGTTTGTGTCCCCCCTAAATTTACACACTGAAATCCTAACCCCCAGGATGATACTATGTTCTTCCTTGTTCCCAGTCATCTGCCTTCAGAATCCACCCCTCTTTGGTGATGATGTCCAACAACACACAGTTTTTGTCTAATGAAGTTGTACATCCTTGTTGCTGGGTAGCTTTTATGATGTGGTATTCAGTGCATTGTGAGTACATGTCCCCTTGTCTACCTTATCATGAAATCATAGGGAAAACTCATCTGTAGGTTCTTCATGTGCCGGACACATGGCACCAGTGATAAGTTGATAAATAAGTGATAGAATAAGTGAATTAATAGTTCATTAAATGAATGAATAGTTCATTTGAATGGAGTAAGTTAAAAAAAGTTGACAAAAATACCTCTCTAGCTGAAAGTAATATTGATTTTTTTTTTTTTTTGCCTTACTAAACTTACTGAGATCACGGAAATAGTATTTTCTATTTTTCAAGCTTTTCATGCCCCTTGTGTTTATTGATAGTAGTAGAGATGCATGATTTCATCAGAGAGCTTTCTATTTGAATCTAATACATAGCATGCAATCTAAAATTTGCAAAATCTAAATTAGCCAGAGAACATGAGATCATCAATTGTAGCAAAGGTTTTGCTATTGTTTTACATTGCTCAATGTATAAAACTTAACTGGAAACAGTTTCACAGGTGATGCATTTGAATGCACTTAAGTTAAATAGAGCAATTCACCAAGACTGATAGGAAAAGAGATTTTCCTCTACATCCAGTAGAGCTATGGGCAGAAGCTGTCCTGTCCTTGTTTCTCTGACCCTGAGCCCCATGAGGGCCCTCCTTCACAACCTACTACTCTGCCCTCAGGTAACAGAGTTTCCAAGCAAAGAAATGTTCTGGTCCACTGTAACTCTGAATGATTGAGTTAGACTATGGTCCAAATAAGTGCTTATGGGCTAATCCAGGAATGTTTTCCATTAGCTACATTATTGTGGAGATACATGCCACTAGAGGGGCAAAAAAAAAAAAAAAAAAAACAATGACAATAATAACAATGACAAAAAATTCTCCTTGTTCACATTACAATTTGAAGCTTCAATTACATATATTTTAAATAGTAGCATAAGCTATTTATAAATATTTTGCTACAATATTGAAATTTTAATGCTTTTTTCCCATAATTCATAATCTGTTTAATTATACACTAATTTTCAGAATCTCTTACATGGTGTTCACTGGTCTCCTTTTTAAATTTTGAGAATGATGTTCTTTCTTTTTTGAAATTGGTTTTGTTGAACCTGTGTATTTTCTGATTTCCCATAACTGGTGCTTGTTTTAAAGGAAAATAAAAGCAAACATCAAGAATCTTTTTTAAAAAATGCTATAAGTAGTGAAAGAAGGGAATCAAGACTGTTAAAGCAAATGGGATTCACAGTTGTATCATTGACTTTCCTCAGGGATTGATAAGTATCCCCTCCATCTTCATATTTGAAAGGAGTTATCTGAGTTTACTGAAGGACTTCCACAACTAAGGAATAGAATATATCCTATGAATATGATGGCAAAATTAAAAATATTTCCTAAGCAAGAAAACATCAAGGGCTTATTCTACTATAATTGATGGGAGCATATTCAAGCCAAAGGATTAAAAAAAAAAAGTTAGAGTGAAAGTTATTATTTATATTGAAGCAGAAGAGCAACAACTAGACAAAAATTATTCTTTCTTTGAAATCTATAACACTGAAGAAATTATAAACACTTTTTATGGAAAATTAATCGAGTAATTGTATTTTATATCAATGCATATATAAACCTGATTCATACCTTTTTCTAAAGCCACTGATATACACACATGTACATATATGTATACATGTGCATATATATAAACAATGATAGTTTGGAGCTTTAGGGACTATCTTATTTCTCTCTGTATAAAACACATCTTAGATTTGAGCAATTCAAGACTGAAAACCATTTGGGCCATTTCATTTTTCTCCTACGAGTCATCAATCTGAGACCAGCAAAGGAAGTCCTTAGCTCTGAAGCTCTGAGTGGTTGCAGTGTGTAGGGTCCATGCAGAATTCATGCTGAATGTAAACAGGAAGACAGGGTTTCACAGGAAACTCAGGACTGATCAGATTGGAGCCTCATTCTGGACACAGGACAGTTTTGGACCAAATTTTTTTAAAAATAAAATAAAAAATTAGATGTTTATCTGAAAGAAACTCCAGTCCTCCTAAAATCACTTTTATTAATATTTAAATAGCCTAGATGCTAGTTTAATTTTAAAAGTAATAAAAAGACCATTATTTTTTATCAGTGATTTATGATTCTGGCAAGAGTTTCAACTTTAAGCATTCTCAATCCATTATTTATATCAAATGACACTACTTGCTTTATTTTTATTTTTATGTGAGACCAAGAAAATAGATCTTGGTTTTAAGGAAACGTTGGTTTGGAAAAATGATAAAATAAATAATAAACATCTGTGAGTTTAAAACAAACAAGAAAACAAGCTAATTAGTGTTCAAATCCTAAAGCTCACTTATTTTTCTCAGAGCTAATACAATCAGAAAGGATGATCTGACCTTGATTTTCTTCCGTCATTTTAGTTTAGGATCTGGGATAAAAGATCCCAGTTTATGTCCTCTTTCTTGTGCATTTCCACCAAGTTACTTCTCTGAGGGAAAACGAGAAATTATATCCAGCTCACTGTGCTTTGAATAAGGATGCCTGTAACAATGCCTGCAAGTGTTTTACAAACTTGAAAGTGTGGCCTGATCGATGTTATGATTGCCGTTATTCTTTCTCACACTGGTTAACAGTGTATGGTAAAAACGGCATTGTGCATTTCTCACCAATCATGTGGGTACTGTAATCTGAGATCTGAGAAGCTTTACATTGGTCCTGGACAAAATTTAGGCTAGGATCAGCATGCTTTTTGGGTTAAGACAGAAAAATAGATATACTAATGGTCACCAGCAACATGCACAAGTGAATTATTAGTGAGACAGGAAAATACAGCTGTGGTTTCTCAACTGGCAGACCTAGGGAATGTTACAGATATCAAATCCTTCATTGTGCAGGTTTTTTTAATTCACATTTTTGAAACATACTAGAGGTAAAATGGGCAGGATGCTAATTCAATTGTTTTCCTTTGCATACATCGAGATATGCAATAGAACTGTTCATGATGAAGGAGGGAGGTCTTACTACCAACAACAGTTGTGCAATGTCTCAGGTCCTGCTTGAAATTTCTTATCACTGGGGGAAGGAAAGAAAATGCCATGTTGCTAAATATGCAATTTAAATTGCAATTAAAATGTTACTTGCTAAATAAGGTGACTGGTGAAAAGGAGACTGGAGAAATATCTAATAAAATGATCCCAGGTCAAGATCACTAAAATCAAAAAATTTAGAGAAAGAGCAAAAAATGCAATTAAGGCTAAATGTGAAGTTTTCTATTAATAATTTGAAACTCCAAAATTTAGTTGTGTTGCAGTATTATTAGTAGTAGTTTTTCTCAAACACCCACATCAATACATGCATAGAATGGGTAGAAGGATGGATGAATTTCACATCTGTATGAAAAAGGATTTACTCTACAGTAATGCATTTAAACCAAAACTTCAAAGGATTTTCATCTAAACAGATTCTTGTGCACCTGTAGCATAACGCAAGAGCTTCAAAATCCAAGCTCAGGTTTCCTTGTGAGCCAGCTGAGATATTTTCAGGTTGGAAACAAAAGAGTGACCATGAAATCGGTCAATTAAGGACACACCCAAGCTAATGGAGGAGCTTTGCCTTTTATACCAGACTTAGAAGAAAAGAGGAACAAAGGAAGATAGAAATGAGAGGTACAGAAGTCTTGGAAGAGTGCTCCTTAAATTATTTTTCATTGGTACACTGCAATTATGTATGATAGCAAGATTGATAGTGATACATTCATATATGCACATATGATTATTTGGCCCATTTTCTTCCCTTATTTCTTTTAAATGATAAAAACAGGAGCAAACTCTATGGACAGCATGTTCCCTTTTACACGTATCACTTCCTCTTTATGGTTTAAAAACTTTCCATGTGTAAGGGCTCATCCTCAATGCCAGAGGCAGCAAGAACAAGTATTCTGGACAGTAAGTAGAGCATGAGAAGATGGAGACAGATGTCTATACATCTCTCAAGCTCGGTGGCATCTTGTGACCTGAAGAAAATGTCTGTAATGCAGGGGTTCTCACACTGTGGTGGGTGGACCAGCAGAAACAGCAGTCTTGGCTGCTGGTTAGGATGCAAATTTTCAGTGTTCCTGCCCCACCTCAACCCCAGACCTAGGGAAATCAGAACCAAGATGGACTCAGCAGAACCAAGGTAGACCCAGAAGCCTGTGTGTAGTAAGCCTTCCAGCTCTTTCTGATGCATGATGAAGTGAGAGGACCACTATTACTTTATTGATGCAAACATCATAACAGAGAAGGCAAAGTTATGCAATTGACAAATATATGGAAGGAGAGATGTCAGTACACCTGTCAAGAAAAAGTCGGGTTTTATTTGGATGGTTTAAACCCTCACAAAATAGGGTTCAGTTGACGACCATGAAGGCTGAGTGACTTGATTATGACTTTGAGTCACCATTAAGAGTTTGAAAGCACTTCCAGAATAATTGCTGAGAATAGTAATAAAAAGTACAAAAAAAAAACTTTCACCTAACCCCAATTAGAATGGCAATCATCAAAAACATGAACAACAACAAATGCTGGTGAGGGTGTGGAGAAGTGGGAACCCTAATACATTGTTGGTGGGATTGCAGATTAGTACAACCGCTTTGGAAAACAGTATGGAGGATCCTCAGATGAATGGGAATGAACCTACCCTATGATCCCACAATACCACTTCTGGGTATCTACCCAAAAGAATGAAAACCAAACTATCAGACCAATGCATGTGTATCTATGTTTATAGCTGCACAATTTACAATTGCCAAACTATGGAAGCAGCCAAGATGTCCATCAACAGATGAATGGATTACAAAACTATGGGATATGTACACAATGGAATTTTACTCAGCCATAAAGAAGAACAAAATCATGTTATTTGCAGGGACATGGATGGAACTGGAAAACATTATGTTAAGTGAGATTAGTCAGTCACCAAAAGTAAAAAATCATATGTTCTCCCTAATATGAGGAAGCTAGGGAGAAAGTGGGACATAAGAGGGAATCCAGATGAAGAAGGAGAAACCTTAGATGAGCAAAGAAGGTGACTTAACTGAAGGTGATAAAGGGGGGCACCCTAATGCACATGATGCACTTTCACAAACATGTCAAAATCAATCACTAAACTGAACTTGAGAAGGAGGGAGGATGAGGGAGTAGGGCGGGAATTGGGGAAGGGTTAAATGAAAAATGTGTGCATGTATGTCTTTACCAGCTTGTACCTAAAAAGATGTATGATTACAATGCACCAATAAAAATATTTAAAAAACAACAAAATGTTAATTCTTTTTTAAAAAGCTAGATAGGAGTTTCTCTGCGAAAGCAAAGCTGCTCGCTTTTCCATCATCCTGCCATATTAAGTTGTGCTTATTTAATTTGATAATGGCATATAATAAGCTCATATAAATAGCTTAAACTTCAGTGACCCTGAAAGCCAGTTTTTCTGTGTTCTGTTAAGAGAGCAGCTGAGATCCGTCTTCTCCCATCTCTGCTGATGTTTTTATCAGGCAAGAGGTCACTATGGTAATGATAGAAGAGAAAATATAAACAAGTTAGTATTTATTATATCACAGGTTTTATCTTCTGTGGACACTATCCTCATAGGGTGCAAATATCTTTCACACTGAGGAGTGGCCTTCGTCCATGTGTGCTCTGTCAAATGCTCTGCAGCTTCATGCCTGGTGGCAGGCCATGTGGATGAAATATTTGTGGTGCTGCACAGGCACAGAGTCTGAGCTTCCAGCAGTGCAGCCAATACCAAACAAACATGTTGAATAAGAAACTGAAGTTGTATTCAAAACATGATACTTGTTACATATTCAAAACATATGCTTTAAGCAGTGAAAAAACTTTCATAGACATTAAGGATTGTCATGAGACTTAGGCATGTATGGTAAGTTCCATTATCCAGTGGCCACACAACCCCAGAAATGAGGGAAATGGGGTTAATGTAAATTTATGATCCCCAGGGAATGACTAGATGTGGATTTGCACACATGCTTAGAAAAGGCAGAATGATGGACCGCAGGTTAACAAGGCTAGATGGGATTTGTTTGAAAGGGTTTTGATGTACACATCTTTAGTGAGAATATGTTGGTGGAAGATTTGGGTAACAGCCATGAACACAGAAAAAAAGATAGTTACTACAACAGAGGCAGATAAGACACAGATTGACCAGGGCTGTGAATGTTTCTCTGCAAATGCTACAGCTAGTTAGAGAGACTCAGCAATGCTTCCTAGCTCACTGGCTCTTGCTGTTTTCTGATTCTGTTTTTATCAAGAATTGCCTTGCTAGTTTTCCAAGTCTGGGAAGGAGCACCTGTCAGACCACTGTGCACTTATTCTGGTCTGCAGGGGAGTTTACCATTGTCAGTTGGTTGCACTGACATTACTGTGTATTGCATTTGTTCACCGAAGTATTTCCTTAGTGAGCAGCATGCTGGGTTTCTGAGTAGTGGTGTGGGAGTATCTTGTTATAGATCATAGCTCAGCCAAACATGACCCAGGGCAATGACCTACTGGTCAGGAGGGAGGTAGAAGGGCCAACCTCACTTTGGAGAAGGTGATTCTGGAGCTGATTCTTGCATGACAAGCACAATTAGGTCAGGGTTTTGCTTTGTTTCCTTTTGAGGGGCTAGTAAGAAAGGCCCTGGAGAAGAGGAGGTGCTAGAGTAGCCCCATGGTGGAGTCTGCACCCGATGTGTGTTGAAAGAGAGTGTGGGGACCAGGAGCCTTGAGTAGTGAAGTCCTGGCTGAAGTGTCTAGGGAAGGCTGAGCAGATGGCTGCAGGAAGGCCGTGGCCTTGTGCATGAGCAGAGAGATGGCCAGGGGGACTGAGAATTTCCCTCACTGGTGGCAGGTGGAGAGTGGGTTGGCCGGAAAAAGCCTATAGAATTAGCACACAAGCCACATATGTAATTTCATAATTTTCTAACAGCCACAAGAAACAGGAGAAATAAATGTAATACTACATTCTATTTAACACAAAATATCCAAACTACAGGCCTTAAGTGCAATCAATATATGCTACAAATGGCATTTTATTCTTTTCTTGGACCAAGATTTTGAGCCCCAGTTAGAAGCTTATACATCAGAAGTAATTGAGCTATATTCCATTTTATTTTTTATGTGCTTTTATTGGTGCATTGTGGTCTCACATCATAATGTAAATCATGTTGACAATGACATACATGCACACAGCACTTGGTTCCCTCCTACATCTTCCCACCTACCCGCTTCCCATACAGAGTACTGAGATTGCTATTGGAATTTTCACATATGTACACCCAGTCGATGCTAGTATTTTCAATAATGAACCTCAGTCTTCCCCCTCCCCTTCCCTCAGACCACTTCCCCTGGTTCCGCTGAGGCTTCTCAGGTGTCCAACAGCAGATGAATGGATTACAAAAGTATAGGAAATACATACAATGGAATTCTACTCATCAATAAAGAAGAATAAAATAATGTCATTTGCAAGAAAAATGGAAGGACCCGGAGAACATTATGTTAAGTGAGATTAGCCAATCACAGAAAGTGAAGGGACATATGTTTTCTTTAATATGCACAAGCTAGGGAGTAACTGGGACATTAGAGCTATATTTTATATTTTTATAAAATCTACAGTCAGCAAGTGGATTTGCATGACCAAGCATTTAGAAGATTCATGTTTTTCTAGAAACTGAATCAAATATCAGTATTTTTTTTTCACTTGAAGAAAATAAATACCATGAATACTTGAGTTCACCAGGTGCACTCATCACATCTCCTGGGCTTGTGGCTGGTCTATGGGATGACATAGAGTTGGACCAAGACAATGTGAAGGAAAGGATCCAATTAGGAAATTTATGTTGTAACTGCCTACATGGTGACAAGGGCGTATACTAGGTAAGTCATAGGAGGACAAATAGGAGAGGGAGCACTTGAAAACTATCAAAAGGCAACAAGGACAGAGAATGGTGAGACAGATAGGAAAGAGTTGGCTAGCTCAGGACCTGATGGACCTGAGATTAGTGATGAGTGAGGAAGCCATCAGATACCACTGATGGGGACCTTGTTTCCATAATAAGGAAGGAGAAAGAGAAGGAAGTTTTGGTGAAACAGATCCCAAAGAATCTCTGTAGTAGACTTTCACACACAGATGCACCCTGCAGGATCAGGCCTTAGAAGAGGATGGGAAGTGGATATGAACCTTTGAGGAGTTATCAGCAGGCAGGAGGTCTTTATCAAAGTGAGTCTACCCTGAAAGGCAGTTCTGCTCTAGGGTGAAGAAAAGTAGACTTTTGAACCAAAAATTTGACCTAAGCACTTCTGTCTGCTAAGGCATCTCGATAGGCAATTGACTAGTGTCTTAGGCCAACTTCCCGATGGGTAACTTTATTTAGTATTGGCTTTCAGATTTTATAGGTATCATCTGCTAGCAGCCATAGGCCTTTAAGCAAATGTATTTTAGGAACTTTTTTTTTTTACTTATCATTAATAGATATTAGCTGTGTCTTAAAAGTTCTGTCTTAATAGTTCTACACAAAAATTAAACAACTGTATGAATGACAGATCCAAAATACATTGAGAAAAACATTAAGTAATAGGCATGAGATTACTTCTGCAAATGTAAAATCCCCATACAATATAAATCATCCTTAACTAGTTCAAGAATTTAGTGGAATATTTTTAGAGCAATAGGGAAACTTAATTTTAAGTTTGGGTTTAATGTATCATATACATTAATGTGAATTCTTAACTCCACTTAGAGAATTTTAAGTTTCAGAATGAATGAGGTTATTTCTACTTTTATGGATGAAAGTATAAATCTTTCATCTTATTGTACTGTTTATTATTATTAAGAAATCAGGTATAATTATCTATAAATACTCCATTAAAGGTCTGGTTGGAGGAGTGCTTCTTTTATTAATTCCTCCTCTTTTTTTTTTTTGTGGTACTGGAGATGGAACCTGGGGGCATTCTACCTCCGACCTACAGCCCCAGTACTATTTTTTATTCTTTATTTTGAAACAGGGTCTCACTAAGTTGCAGAGGGCCTCACTAAGCAGTTGAGGCTGGCCTTGAACCCGGATCCTCCAGTCTCAGCTTCCCAAATGCTGGGATTACAAGCGTGTACCACCACGCCCGGCTCAATTCCTCTCCTTTAAAGGGAAGAAACAGTGGATTTCCAGTAGAAAGAGGGAGACCTCCCAGGAACGAATATCCTTATGCATGATACAGTGAACCAAAACAAACAAACAGTCTGTAGTAGAGGTAGGAAGTTCTGATCCAGACTCTACAAGAGCAAGGACTCAGAAAAGCTTACACATTCAGGGGAAAATAAACAATCTCTGGTTATTGGTTGATTGTAAGCTCTGTGTGAGTCAACTGATAATTACATTGTAAAGAATAACCTATAATGGTTAAAGTCTTCCAGGCAGAGGGGAATACCTATGAAGGACTCCTCCTGATTGGGCCACAGGGGCTTTGGTGCTTAGTTACAAGATCACGGTGCCATAGCACACAAGCCAGAATCCTGGAGAGAGAATCTCCTGGTGTAATTGGGAGTTCCCCTATGTTTTCCTGAGCTCTTATCTGGAAGGGCAGGGTTTGGGGGTTACCTTATTCTTTGGGGTCCCAGATAGCAAAGGAGAAAATCACAAAAAGGCAATGATCAGTAACTTGAATTCCCGAGAAAGAAGAGCATCCACCCCCACTCCCATTTCTCTTGCTAAAACTCCTAGATGTTATATTTGAACATAGATGATAGGCCTCTAACAGGTGCGGAGAAGGCAGACCAGTCAGGGCCTCAGGATCCAAGGAACAATATGGGTAGGTTCCCTGGGTTTTCTTTTTGCCTCATATAGATGTGGAGCTGAAGAAGCCAATGATCAGACAAGACCAGTAGGATGTGCATAACATGAATAAACAACTAAAACCCCTAAGAAAAAGTTCACTTTCTCTGGCTAAAAGACCAGGGCAAAGTCAGTCCAGGAAAACTGAAAATCTTCAGATAATAATAACCCCACTTCAGCCACATATCATAGAAAAGCTCTGACCCTTCCCCTATCTAGGCCAGCAGAGGCCAGTGGAATGCTAGGCCTCCACTTACTCACCAGGGCAGTAAGACCCTTAGGAAATGTCCCATCCCCAACTCTAGGGCTGGGAGGGATCAGGGACCTAGGGCTCACACCCCCACCTGGTAGACACTATCCCTCCTCACAATTTCAGTGGAAGCCACTTGGTGAGACTGGACCTCTACCACTCCAGGCAGCCCTCCTGCCCCTGGAGCAACACAGAGGTAGGGTAGACTCAAGACTGCACCTCTGCCCAATAGTAAAGATGTCGACCCCTCCCCAGGTGGCTGCAGAGGCCTCCAGGGTAGCAGTAGAAGGCAGAACTTCCAAGGGGTAGCATCCTGGCCAGTGGTCATAGTAGAGGCCTAATGGACTGAGAACCTCCACCTTCACCCAGCCAAACCAGGGGCCTCTGCACTGGGTGTAAAAGAACCAGGCTGGGGCCAGACTTGCACGCCACCTGGCAGGTGGGAGGCAATGAGCCCACCTTCCCTGCTGGAGAAGTATCAAAGGAGGTCACTAAAACAGCCACAGAAGTAAATAAGAATCAGGACCTGGGAGCAAAATACTCCAAAGATTTCAATAGAAAATGACTCCTCATTCTAAGTGCTCCTTTCTTTCACTATTGGTTCCTACACCCATCCTGATGATAAACTCCACCATGAGGGTAGTAGGAGCTTTGTCTGCTGTCTTCACCAGTATACCCCAGAGCCTGAGCACAGGATCCATCACAAAGACTCCCAGTAAGTACTGGCTGAATAAATACTGGATGCAGGAAGGAAAAGTCATCTGGTAAGTGCTCACAGATCTTCCTCCTTTGGGAAAGTGCTCAGACCTGTGCTGAAGACAAGGCTCTCTGCAAGCCCAGGTCACAAGCAGAGAGGGCCTCCAGAGGTGAAGTTCAAGTCAAAAGGCCATTTTGATGGTTATAGGATGCAGAACGTACAAAACAGAGACCCCGAGTACTTACAGAGATCATAAAGTGAAACTACACCAAGCAACAGCCCCCAGATCTGCAAAAAGGAGATTTAGGACACAAGAATTTAGCGGCATTGAAAATGTGCTTTGGGGAACCAAATGGTTTAAGTAAATATTAGCTGAAAGCATCTAGTGATAATTTTAAGTGAGCTTACAGTTTGTGATTCTTTCAATGATCAAATATATTCTATATTTCTTTTCATAAGGCTGCCTTAAATATTTAAATAATAACATTTAAATAAGTAAGCTAAGTATTTACATTTTTGTCTTTTGAGACATAGTTCTTATCACATCATTAATTAATCAAAAGTATTAATAAGAAATGCATTTACTTAGGCCAAACTCTACTGAGTGGAACTTAAATGTGAAAATCTAAGCAAAGAAGTTGAATTTGGGGACATAGTCTTTCTGAATTAAAATGGATGAAAAAACACAGCATTCACCATGAATCTAATAAGAATCTTTAAATATACAGTTGTTCAAAGTTTTATACTCTATCTTTTTTAGGCATAGTTGCTTTTTTGAAATGTGTTAAAGTTTCCTTTTTTGTTCTGCATAAAAAATGTTTGCAAGCCTCATGTAATATTCATATGAGATACTCTTACTATACTAATTTGTTTAAATAAATTCAACAAGTCCATGAGAAAATTTTTCATGGAGGTGTTCATTCTATTGTATGATAAAGCAAACCTTAGAATGGAGGGAGAATCCATATGTTGGAATGCAGGAAAGTTTTTTTTTTTTTGAAGTGGGGAGGCATTCAAATGTAATTAAATGATAACAATAGGCAACTATTTCCAAATGCAGATGTTAGCAAATGTTATTTAAACATGACTTTGGTAGTACAATGATCTTAGGAAATGCTAGATCAGAGTTAAGGTGATTTTTCTCATGGGGAATAGGGTGGGCTTTTTCCAGCCTAAGGACTGTGCCTCTCAGCGATAGGAGGAGGCATCTCAGCCCTTCTTAGACTCACAGGGCAGTCACGCCAAGCTAATTTGCAAAGCACAGGGCAGCCCTATTGTTCCCAGCCTTATTGGGTAACTGGGGGCTCAGGATGGGGGGGTGTTTGATTTCAAATTACAGTCCTCTGCAGGTGGGAGCCACTGACGAGAAAGTTTGGAAGACAAGGACCTCTGTTTCTGAAGTAGGATAGAAGAAATAAAAATACATACATACAGACATACATACCAGGAGGAAAGAAGACCTGAGGAATAGCAAGGGAATCTAATTTTAGTTAAGAAATTTCACATACTTTCCCAGGCCTGTAACTCCCCATATGATTAGATATAGAATGGCCCCTTAAAGAGCTCATTTATTAATGTTTGGAGCTAATATAATTGAGCCACGAGGGTTGTGATCCCAACAGTGGATAATTCTACTGAAATGGACTTATCTGGGTGGTGACCCAAGCCCGGGCCAGAAGGATGTGGCTGGGGGTGGGACCCTAGGGGCGCAGCTTGGAGATTATATAAATGGTGGCTCCTCCTCCTCCTCCTCCTCCTCCTCCTCCTCCTCCTCCTCCTCCTTTCTCTCTCTGTCTCTCTCTTTCTCTCTCTCTCGTCCCCCCCCCCCACACACCACCCCTCTCTCGCTTCTGGAGTCCATGATCTGAGAAGCGAAGATCATCCTGTGTGCTCTCCCTCTGTCCACCTCCCACTGCCGTGCTCTGAGATCCGCAGTCCCCAGACTCACATGGACTGAGCCTGACACTGTAAGAAAATACGTCCTCTTTATGTCGCATGGTCAGGTCTTTAGATTATGGCTGTCAGAAGAATGCTGACCAGAACACCAGTCTCTCTCCCAGGCTCATCACTCCCAAATTCCTGGGAAACCTGTATATCTACCTCATGCACTGTTACTTAGCCCATCAACAAACTCTTTATGCAACGAGGGGTATGATTTTCTGAGAAACTTGTAATTTAGAGGACTTTCCAGTGTTATTGATTGATCAGATAATGGAGACCCTGTCAGTCTAAGGATCCTGAGAATGACCACACCAGCTTAAACTGCCTTGATCGGCGGACTGATATCCTTACATGCCTTCCCATCCACACTCTCCACCAGGCTTCATTTAAAAGAGCCAAGGACCCCCTAAAGAAGTCACTCTTTCAGATGACCACATTCCCCCTTGAATGTGAATTCCTGGCTTTCTTAAATAAATCTCTGTACCTTCATGGACATGTGCTGAAATTATTTTCCATCATATCTATCAAGGAACCCACTGGTCCTGACTCAAGCTCCCCCTTGCTAACCAGGTGTGGTGGCACACATTTGTAATCTCAGTACTTGGGAGGCTGAGACAGGAGGATCGCAAGTTCAAAGTCAGCCTCAGCAACTTAGAGAGGCTTTCAGCAATTTAGTGAAACCCTGTTTCCAAATAAGAAATAAAATTATTCTGGTGGTATAGCTTGGAGGTAGAAAAACTCTGAGTTCAATCTCCAGAACCAAAAAAATAAAAAGTTTCCCCTTTTCTCTGGGAACTCCTTAGACCCTCTTCTGGAGGTATGTCAACTCTCAAAGATAGTTCCTCATTGTTCAACAGGTAATATTACAGTTTCCTTGCAGAAAGAATGAGTTGTTATATCTGGCAGATACTACTCAGTTGTGACCTGGTGACATTGGGTAGCATTTGCTCCGGGAAATACTTACTTTTTTTCATTATTGGTCAGTTCAGGCACATGCGTCCTTCTAGGAAACACAGGTACTCAGTAGGTCGCATGCTGCTAGACAGATGCTCTGAAATGCTCTGAACTGTCCAGGCACTGCTATTCCCTGACAGCACAGAGTAATTTCCAACCACCATGCCAGGGAGTGGACTCAAATTAACCATTTATCCCTTACAGACTCATGTATTCTGATACCTCTTTTCCAGGTAAGGAAACCAATGCTTAGATAAGCACTTAGTAGCTCAATATGAGTCAATGACAGATGCAGGAATCAAAACCAGGGTTCTGAACTCCCAGTTTGAATTTCCCTACCTTTAATCTGTACCTCTTCTCTTTCAGTAGAAGAGTCCTCGGATTCCACTTTCCAGAAGTGTCATGAGATGTTTCCCAAGATGAACTCACTAGAAAAAGTAGAACATGATAGGAAACTAGAGGAGGTAGGTGAAATTGCTTTCCTCTTCTCTTCCTCTCTCTCACACCTACCAGATCAAGGCCCCCGAGACTCTGCTCTCTGAAGATCTCACTAGGGTCTCAATATTCTCTTGAGAAATTGAAGTAGCCATCTTATTTTCTTCTGGCCAGTAGGCTCCAGCCTCCCTGGGCTGTACCCTGCTCTTCTTTCCCCCAAATCCAACCACTAAAAGCTAAATACTGCCCAAATAGGCGAAGCATGTGCATCCTGCAATCTTTTTACAAATGCCACGACCTGCTCCCCAAGTCTCTTTCCCCAAGAAAGACAACTCACCAGCTGCATTCACCGTTTCTGGATTCTGATGCTTTGAGAGCTGAGGCCTTGCTGCCCCTCACCCTGGTTTGGCCAATCCTAGAGACAGGAAACATCTGCTTAACAAGAAGCATGATTTTCATATGCAAACTCACCAATTCAGATCCCACACCCCACCATCACCTCTCACACTAGGCCCCTGTTTTCCAGCCCTAATCACCTAGGACTAGGTGCCAGAAACCTAGGGCAGCCCTGTGGCCCAGCAGAGGCACTCACCCCGGCCAGCCTTAAGCCTGCTTTTCCTGACTCCCATCTCTTCCCTTGAAAGGCACAGTGAAGACTCTTGCCACGTCTCCCTCACCCCTCTTACTTCTGCCTCTCTTGGTGGCCCTGGTGGCCTGCCACACTGCTGCCTCCAGGGGACTGTGACTATCAATCTCCTCCTTCATGACAAGATAATCATTTCTGGGTCCTTGTGTCAGCAGGCCTGACTAAAATTAATCCTGGATGCAACTTAAACACCGTCTGCCGTGCCAGCTGCAGGTCTCCCTCTGAAAGATCTCTCATTCTCTCTTGAAGCAGGCTTCATCCTCCTCTCTGGCATTTCTGTGTCTTGCAGCGTGACCTGTCCCTTAGCCAGGGTGAGCTCTGCCTCTACATCTAATTCTTCTACTACTGTGCCTGCAAGCTTCTCACAGGCAGTGGACCATTTTACACATTCAGAGGCCCTGTTCTCGGCATCCTCTTGCTTAGTAATTGTCTATTGAATAAAGGAGTGAGTTACATGGTAGGGCACAGAAAGATGGAAAGTAGTGGTTTTATCTCTGATTATTATATTACTTCTGGTTTGAGTTAATAATTTAACTAATTCATTACAAAGAGATCGCTCAAGTATTCACTGGGCACTTGCTGTATCTTGGGCCCTCGAACTTCCTTTACACTAAAGAAAAAACTATGCTCTGTTTTCAAGTGTTGTCTCCTCTGGATTCAGGTCATTCAAATCAGGATTAAAGCACATCAAAATTCTTGGTTGGAAAGTTCACCCTGACCAGTATAAGCAGTTCGCAGTGATTCTCAGAAGAAATTAGAATAAGAGCATAGAACACAATATTTTATTTATTGCACATGTGGCATCTGAAAAGTTTTTTTTTTCTCTCTCTCTCAGCAAACAATGCCCAACAGCAGAATGAAGTTTGAAAGCACTCCAAAAGACATATGCCTGAGTGACTTTTTTCTTGACAGAGGAAGAAGCGGCAAGAACTAATTAAAGGAAAACAAAATGTTCTCTCCGGGTGACCCACAGCAGTCCTTCTGAGGGTGACGTCATCATTATTACTCCATCGCCACCCTGTTCTTTCAGCTGCAGTCAGGAAGACTTTCTTCCCACTTCTCAGTCTACTAGCTTGAGAAAAACACTTCTGCTCGCGGGTTACATGACTGACCCATTTCAGTAGTGTCTGCGTTCTTTGGTCTATTTGCTTAGTAATATATATCACTCATGATTTCCTTTACAATAATTGTTTTGCTCTCCCAGTTATAGACTTTTCAATGAATGAAGGCTGCATCCATCTCTCATTTTACCCAGCCACCTTTTCAGTAGGCCATGAATGACCTGCAGGTTGTCCATTAAGGACTCTGGAATCCCTATTTGGGGAAGAAGGCATTCAACTCACACATAAAAGGGGGCTTCGCTCCAGGCCCTTTGTCATCAAACCCCATTAATGTTAATTCCCTAACCTGCGATCCTCCTGTCTCAGCCTCCTAAGTACTCCCAAGGCATGTACCACCATGCCCAGCCATATATATAATCTTTACAAAGTCTCTAGCCCACATACATGCTGTGTAAGAAATGTTCTCCTTGTCTCCTTATTTGTCTGTAGGGTCTTGGGGAGCTGCCAACCTCTCCACAGAATGTTTTGTGACACTTCTCCCTCCTGTGGGTTAGGTGAGCCCCGTAGCCTTCCCCACGTCTGTGCACAGGAGACCAGTGACCACGGTGGCCATATTTCCTGGTCTAGAGTGTAAGTCCCCATGCTCCAAAGTGCGGTCCCACTTGTCTAGTTGCCTAGAGCTCCACTGCCCTTGTCCTCTCAGCAGATGAAGCCAGAGCAAGGGAATGGCATGGAGAACCTGCATACTTTGCCAATAAAGAGCTCCACCTGGGTAAACAATCATGACTAAAACAGATGACACGCCAGCCTCTTGAGACAGTCCCAGTGGTGATTCTATTTGACCCCGATTCTAACAATTAAGAGATAGTGAGGATTGTAAATTGTTGACAGCATTCATAGGTTGGTTTTGAATTAACTCATCCTGTTCGGTTACAAATATTAAATATAAACAATCATATATAATGAACAATGATGTTACATATATCATAGGCAGAATCCCATTACAAGAATATAATTTAGTATGCAAGGACAACAAATTCAAATAGTCACCTTTTCCTGTGTTCTCTTCTCTCTGTGTGTGGGCTACTTTGTGCTTAGAACTGGAATTAAAGAGGACTGTGGTTGAATCATCACTTTCTAGTTGAGTTTTTAAGGGTGGGGCATTCCTAGTCCAAGGTTCTGTGTCTCCATGTATAAAACAAAGATGATGACAACCCTGAAATTAACACCATGCAATTCTAATTCAAAAACAGCTGGAGAGAAAATAAGAAACACAAGAGACTTAGGTAATTGAGGAGAGTCACCAGCAGAACAGTAGGAGGCAAAGGAAAGAGGAAAGGCAAGAACCGATGAAAGAAACTGTTCAAATTCTACCATGCCCATGTATGAAAGTATCACTAACAATCTCACTAGTATGAACCAGAAGAGGTGGGTAGTGGGGTAGGACTTGAAGGGAAACACAACCAGACCCGTGTGCATGTTTGTATGACTCAGAACCTCACTATGATGTGTAATTACAATGCACCAATAAAGTATTTAATAAAAAGAAAAAGAAAAGCAGAACTGGTGTAAAAGAATGAAGTAGAATCATTATCTTACACCCTATACAAAAGTTAACTCAAAGCATATTTAAGACAAAAATGAGGAATTAAAAATTATAAAACATAAAGAAAGAGTTTCATGAATTTGAACTTGGCTGTGATTTCTTGGATACGTCATCAAAAGCACAGGCAACAACAACAGCAAACAGGTAAACCAGACTTCATAAAAACGTAAAGCTTTTCCTCATCAAAGGACACTATCATGAGAATGGAAAGGCCATCCGTAAAATGACAGAATGTATTTGCAAATCCTATCCCTGATTAGGGATTGATATACAAAATATATAAATAACTTATAATTCAACAACAAAGAAAGCTAACTGCCCAACTCAAAAAGAGCGAGTTAATTGAATAGATATTTCTCCAAAGAAGCTATAAAGATATCCAATAAGCAAATGAAAAGATGTTCAACATAACTATTAGTAATAAAGGCAAATCGAAACCAAAATAAGATACCACTTCACACACACTAGTATGGCTATTATTTTAAATAAAAAAGAAAATAACAAGATGTGGAAAAGTTGAATCCATGTATACTGCTAGCTGTAGTGTAAAATACACAGCCACTGTGGCTGAGATATACCCCGGCCCAACTCATTTGTATTAAATTATTGAATATCCAGAAATAATAAGAAAAATCATTCCTAGATACCATGGCTAAGCTTAGGTTGTCTTTATATGCCAAGCATATATTCTGAACTTTTAAAACCCAAACTGTGGGATGTTTTCTTCTCTTGTCTCCTATGAAATTCCACCACCCCCTAAGCACAGATCTCTGTTCAGTTAGGTGACATTGTGGAAGTCTTGTGTGTGTATATGGCACGTTCTCTCCCTAGATCCACGGTGTCCTTTAAGCATTTTTATAACTGCGAGTGCATTAGGACTCCCTGCCAGAGCATGAGCACATCACACACCCAGCCTCTGTGCTATTTGGCCCTTGTTTCCAACTCCAGGCACAGCGCCATGGCAAACCAGAATATATTCTCATGAATTCCTATGAAGCACGGTAATGGGTACATTTAACAAGGAAAGCCAAGAAGAAATGCAACTGGATATGTGTGATAAGCCAAAGGTTGGGTGTTGGGGTGGGACAGCAAAGGGTCTGAGCCAAGTGGACTACTGCAGCTGACTTCATGCCGCTGCCTGATTAGGGTGCTTGACAAGGAACACCCAAGCACACTCTACCACTCTCCACACTTTGCCCTGCATGGGCTTCAGAGTACTGTGGCTGTCCTTGGCACTGTTTGTATGTGGGACAGTTACAACGTGGAGTTCATTTGCAAAAGGGGGACCTCACAGTGCATAGTTTGTGGATGTAGAAGCAGAAGGATGATGCTGGACAGAGAGTTAGAGATGGAAGATATTTGCTCTTTTCCAAGATCTCAGGAAGATATGCAGGGCTGAAGACCACCTTCCTTTTGACTGATTTCAAAAGATAAATTTATCAAAAAGGTGCCAAAATAAGATTTAGTATAGTATGACAACTCTTAAACAACTGAGTTTTCCAAGCACTCAACACTTATGTTCATTAGGGAAATCATTTGTGAGGAATCTGATCAATGCAACTTCTATAATCAGGAGAAGAGAAACTAGCAGATATGTGGTATGGTCTTGAAAAGCCAGTTCAATTCTGTATTCCCCAATACCATTCATATTGTAGAAAGTATTTCTCCATTGAAAATTGTAGAAGCACAAGTAATATTAAATACAATTATTTATTTGAGTCCCAAATTTTCAAATCTGTGAATATTTCAACAAAAATGACCTAAATAAAATTAGGCTGGAAATAATACTATATTATACTAATTATAATAGAATGCAACATTATTATAACTAATTATAATATTAATATAATGAATTATATTGTTTTATGTGGTTACTCATTATATAATTATATTATATATGATATTTAAGTTTTCATAGGAGTTCCACATCTGGGACAATCGGATAAAATGGATTAAAAACAAACCCAACTCTGTCACTCAATCAAAACTATTCTCATGTGCAAGGTCTATTGTAGTCTTCTTTTAGCAGTCACTCAACATAATGTCCTCCTTCTCTGCCATGGCAGACAACGTTGACACCCTATCCTGTTCCCTTTTGTCCCTCTCCGAGTCGACCTGCTGTGGTGGCAGAGGGTACTGTGTACACCTGTGACACTCCTCTTCAGGGTCTGGGGCCTTTGCTCCTGCTTCAGAAGTTTCTTTAGGTTGCAAGTAGGTCAGGCCAAAAGAATGGAGGCACCATCAGAGCATGACTTGTGGGAAGTGAGAGAACGTTACTTCCACTCCCTTGAGGAATGTTCCACATGGTTCCTCGATGGTCCTTGTGCAGTCGAGTCCCAGTTGCCTACAGGGTGAACTTCTTACAATACTCTTTATAGCTCACCCTCCTCCCATGTCTCACCTTCCTACCTTTCTCTGTCTCTCTCATGTTTCTTATGGGATCACCTCCGAAAGAAACCTCCTGCTCATATGACCTGGTTTCAAGGATGACTTGAGGTGAAATTAAAACTTAGATATTTCTGAAATATGTGGGGACAGGTTCAGGAGTGAGTCCTGGCTCTCACTCCTGGGTAACATGGTCTATTTGAAGCAATCAGAGAGGTGATAATCTGTCTACTCCTTATCATAAGGCAAGACTCACAGAAGTGTCTCTGAAATTGACAACAGAGTAGTAATGTCACCACATAGGAAATGTCTTGTGCACAACAGAGAGTGGAAGGGACTGTCAGAACAGGATGAAGGAAGCCAGGCTTGAGGTTGTAGAGTTTGACTACTATGATGTAAGCAGTGGGAGGACTTTTGAGGAATAAAAATAATAATTAATAATAATAAAGCACATAAGAAAGTGTCACAATCAAAATGCCAGTTTAGAAAAGTGACTTTACCTGCAACGTGAAGAATAGGAACTGTAAGCAGAGAGATCAGAGACTAATGAATTAAGATTGCACACCTGAGGCCTGGGGTGTAGCTCACCATAGAGAGTGTGCTTGGCAAGCCAGAGGCCTTGGGTTCAATCCCCAACAACACATATACAAAGAAGATTTTACATGTCAGACCCTACTAGAACCTTGTCTGGGTTAGGGTTGGTAGCGGGAGGGAGGAAGAATGGGCTTTGAAGAGTGAATTGGAGATGCACTCAAAACCATCTTGCATGGGTTGAAGGTGTGTGTGAGAGTGTGTGTTTTCACATGCACAAATGCATGTGTGGTGATGCATCTAGGAAGAATCAAGGGTGACTCCAAGATTTTGCTCTTGGGTGACTGGACCAACTGGAATATATGAAGAAGTGAAGATGTAAGAGATGAGATGACTCTTCTTTCTGTTAACTCTGAGGTTTAAATAGCTAGAAGCCAGTTGAGAACATCTCTGCAGCCCAAGGAGAAGTCTGACCTGACACATATTTCTTCATCTTCTGTGCCATGGGAGGAAACTAGAAGAATGGGAAGAGGAGAAAAGTGCCAACAACTCTAATGAACATTAATTAAAACAAGTTTGAGTTATTTTAATGACTGCATGATTTTTATTTACATAACTATTAACCAGCCCTTAGCAAATGAACATGGGTTGTTGTCAAAGGTCTCACTATGCAGATAACACAGGAATTAATATTCTTGTAAATATGTCTTTTACAACTTATAAAATTAGTTACTTGAGATAAATTCCTAGCACAGAACTGCACTTGTTCAATTATTATCTATAGAGTGGAACCAGTCTAGATTTTCCAGAGAAACAGAATGTGTAATCATAGAGAAAAAGAGAGAGATAGATTTTATGAAGAATTTTTGAAGGGTACGGGGGAAGGAACCCGTGGGCATTCTACTTTTGAGCTACATCCCAACCCTATTTATTTTTTATTTTGAAACAGGGTCTCCCTAAGTTGCTGAGGCTGGCCTTGAACCTGTGATCCTCTTGTCTCAGCCTCCCAAGTATTGGGATTACAAGCAAACACCTCCATGCCCAACTATGAAGTATTTTAGGAGTTGTCTCATGAACTTGTGGCAATCGAAATTTGCAAGGCTGAAATCTGTGCAGAAGGGAAGAAGACTAGAAACTCTGGTAGGATTTGATGCTGTAATATTATGGCAGAAATTCCTTCTTTTTCAGCTCTTTGATTTCTTAAGATATTCAACTGATTAGATAAGGTAATATCCTTTACTTAAAGACAACTGTATTTGTGAACCACAGCTACTAAGTGCCTTTGTAGCATCCCTTGGGTGGGGATGTGACAAATAAGTGGCTATGATAATCTAGCCAGGTTAACACATAAACACAGTAATCACAAATGCTAAGCAGTTCACTATTGATTTCTACCATTTGGATACCCTCATTATAGTGGCTATTTTCTCATTTCTGCATAATTCAAAAATAAGGTTGTTTTTTTGAAGTTTTAATCTTGCCAATTTTATATCTTCGTGCTTTTGTTTTGCCTGGTAGTATTTTTATTCATTGCTGACTATTATTTTTCTTTTATATGTTATGGTTATATGTAGAATGTCCCGAAGGCTGTAATCTATTCAGCACATAAATCCATCGTAGTGGACTTACCTGGTGGTAACCTAAGCAGGGGCGTGTGACTGGAGAAGGTGAATTGCTGGGGATGTGGCCTTAGGAATTGTGTTTCTGTCTTTGAGTCCTCTTGCTTGTTTGTGCTTTTTTTGTTGTTTCTAGTCTCAATGATGTGAGAAGCAGAGGAGTGCTTGTGCTCTCTCCCTTTCTCTCCTTCCTACTGCCGTGTCTTGAGCTCCACAGCTTCAGCCTGATATGGATTGAACCTTGAAATCTCCAAAGACTGTGAGCACATAAATCTTCCTTCCATGATCTCGCTTATTGTTTCACAGCAATGAGATGTTGACTGAGACAGAGGCTTATGTCATGTTATCATGTAGTTTTGGGTTTTTTTTTTTTTTTGCCTTTTTCCTACCCATCTGCATCTTTGAACCTTATCAAAGTTATTGCTATAATGAAAAAATAGGAATCCAGATTTTTGCCCTCTAGATTGAGTCAATTGTTCTAATAATTATCCAATAATTCATCCTTTCCCTGCTGTTTATTACAAGCCAACTTCCTAATATACTCTGAGGGTTGTCACTTTTGCTCTATTGTTTTGCTTGCATTCATGATTTTATTATCAGCATCATATCTCAGGAAATGAATATGATAATCCAAGTATCTTTCTATAATAAAGACACAATTTCACTTACATAAACTTTGTAAAGAATAGTATGCTAAGTGAGATCAGGCAGTCTCACAAAGTCAAGGGTCATATGTTTTCTCTCATATGTGGAAGCTAGAGTGAAAATAGGAAATAAAAGGGACTTTAGATAAATGAGAAATGAGACCGATAGAACAGTAGAAGGGAACTGGAGAAGGGAGGTGGGAAAAGAGAAAAAGGAAAACTGAGGAACCCTCTATGTAGCTGACTATCGGACCAGGTTCTCCAGGTTCTTCATGAATACAGATATTTTGTCAGAAGAGATAGCGCAAAGCAGGCTTTAAAAAAAAAAAAGACAGTGAATATGGTGTTAAGGTTCCAGGCCTGGGAAGTCTGTGTTTCCATATTGTGTGATTGCTGGTCAAGGTCAGAGCATGAACTCTCCCCTCCAGAGTGGCTGGCTCCCAGTTAGCCTGAGAACTCCTTTCCTCTGGCTAGGAGTAGGGAAGACACACATCTGCTTTCACCATGTGTTTATGAACCAGGAAATTTCTACTGTCATAATTGAGTAGTATAATGGTCACATGTAGAATAATAGTCATCACTGGTCAATCTGTTTGAATAATGAATAATTTAAAGCCAATTTCATGATTATTTTTAAATAACACAATCATTTAAAAGTGAAATAAACTACTTATCTTTCTCTTAATAAGTCATTTTTCTTAAAGCCCTTAAATACTTAAGATCTTCAAAAAGTTAAAAAAGAGTGTTTCTAAATCCTTCCCTTTGGCCTTAAATTTTTGGAAGGTCACATAATTCAGGGTCACATTAAATCACATTGACATAATATCAAAAACACATTTTCTAAATGGACTTTTGGAGGTTTTACTTGGAAGAAGATAATTGATATTACCTTGAACTTCTCAGAGCCAGAAAGAGTCAAAATAGAGGATTTTCTTTCTCCCTTTTTACTTGTAGGATTATAGCCCAGCCCCATCTCCAAAAGTCAATCCCTTCTTAATGGAGTCTTATTCAGTGTGTCAGGAAGCATAAATATTACAGCTCATCTTAAATGTAAGGAAGTTAATACCTCCTAAACAAAACCAGACCTTACTCAGAATAATGTCTAAGGAGCACATTCTAGGTACATTACATGTCTTAACTCATTCACCTTTCATGAAAATCTTGGGAAACAGATACCACCATTATTGCCAACTTTCAGATAGAGAAAGCAAGGTGTGTAAGATCAAGCTAACTTGCCTGAGGTTCCTAAACTTGAAAGCCAGATAAGAACCACATGGTGTGGTTGAAGAGCTGTGGTCAAGTATCATATCTTGTGTGGACCACAAGTGCACGTTTGCCTGTATGGGAAGAGACAATGGCTGTCCTGACACATTTTTCATTTTCTATAGCTCTCATAAAAGCATTTTGTCTCACTTCAGCTTGAAACTTGTTTCAACCCTTCAAAAGAGTGCCAAGAGAGATGGTTTGGTATCCTACAACTAGCAAAAGTCCCAGAGTAGCAGCCAGAGCAACAGATTTCAAGGATAGTTCCATGCATGACATCTGACCAGGGGTGTTATGAAGATGGGATCCTTTCATGAAGCAGCTCCTTGGCCCCAGAAAGGCAGAGGACATTCTTTAAGCACATGGCTGTCCACAGGAGTGCTGTTGCATGAAGAACTGGAGCTGACAGTCTGATTTTCTTCCAGGCTAAAAATAAAAACCTGAACTCAGGGCTCAGGCAATTGCCTGTATGATGTCTCCATCTTTTTACATTCCCAGTAATGACACAGTACATCAGGCTGGAACTTCCCCTGCTCCCCTGAGACCCCATAGAGGAGGGTTTCAAGGAATATGATGCCTGCAGGAAGGATATGTGAACTGATGGCTCCTTCACCTTAGAGAGATGAAGAGCAGGAGCTGAACCCAAAGGTGTGCTGTACCTGGTGGGACTCCACTGCTGGTCAAGTCTAAGGCCATCCATGTGGCATCACCAGAGCTACCAAGAAATATTGGCCATGAGTTTACCCTAGCATGGGAGTGAGGAGAAGACACAATTAGAAAGACTAGTTAGATGGGCCTAAGAGGATGGTGGCTTTGATCAGCATGTGGGTTGTAGGGATAAAGGCAACAAACTGGATTCCAAACTGTGTCCTTCAGGACAAAGAGAGCTAGGTGATTTCTGAAAGTTCAGGTATGGAACATGGAAAACAAAGAGGAAACAGGGGTGGCTTCCAGGATTTGCCCAAGCTCCTGGAAACATGAGTATCCAGCACCTAAGCAGGTATGGCAGCTCTGACAGAGTGCTGATCGGGAAGCACAGGTCCTGTGTCCCTTCAGAGATGTGGGCGTTGGGGCTGCTGGGACACATGATTGGATTTCAAGAGAGGTCTGAACTGGAGGGCACAATTTGGGAATCTTCTCCAGAGCAGTAGAGTTCAGAGGCCAGGAGAGATGGCCAAGTGAGCACTAGAGATAGAGATAAGAAAACCAGAGGAGACACCGACCACTAAGTGCTCTGGTGAGAAGAGATTGTGCACCTGGGAAGAGGAAGTGGTCAGCTCTACCAGCACCTGCAGGCACACAATCTCAACAACACACAAGGATCATGATTCAGGACTCACAAATCACATGTGCTTCCACACCCCACCCCCAGCACCAGAAGTCACCTTTATGTCTTGCTCCCTGAACTCAATGTTGTGAGGATGTGGAAATGGACAGGCTGCACCCACAGCAGGTCCAGTCCCAGAGTGGGGCAGCTGTGGTAGAAGGGAAGGCAAAGAGTGCCATTCATGCTCTGCTAAGAACCTTGTCCATTCCCTCAGGAAGCTGATTAAGTCTTATTGGTGCTTTTCAATAACTTAATTAGGGATCCTGGGAGTGGGCAATTTTGGGGAAAGATCCATAGCCCTTGAGTGACATGATCCAGAGCTCACGTTGCCATAAGCACCAGGGATATAGCAAGAAGGGTGTGTTGTTAGATCCCGCCCCCAGAGAGGTCCAAGAAGGACTTCAGGAAGCACAAGGTCAGGGTTTATTTGGGGAGTGGAGATGTGGTATATGTGGGGGTATTAGGGATAGAACCCAGCATCATTTTACCTCTATGCTACACCCTCAGTCTTATTTTATTTTTTATTTGGAAACAGTAAGTTGTTGAGGGCCTTGCTAAGGTACAGAGGCTGGCCTTCTGTCTCAGCCTCCCAGTTACTGAGATTACAGGCATATGACACCATGTCGAGCCAAGATCAAGTTTTTATTAGGAGAAGATGTGTGCCATGACTGTAAGTTTCCTACTGCCATACCTTCATTCAAATCCACAGAAATGTGTATTTGAAAACAACTATAATGAATCCATTTGCCTATGTTCAGAAGAAGAAAACTGGACCTGTCCAAATTCTGTAGGGATACAAATTCCAAGGATGTTAGTACACTGTATACTCAAGTGTTCTGAGGCTCAGGTTTATCATCTCTGGAAAGGTAGCCTGTTCACCTTGGGTGATCCTCACTGTTCAGGTCAGGAGAAGAAGGGGCAGTGTAGTAAGTTCCTTTATTTTTTTTGACTGGTTGAACTAAAATTACATTTAAACTTGCCACTGTGATTGTTGAAAGGATACTGTGAGGAGAAACCTCCTTACCCTTGAGAGACAAAGACAGCTCTTCTATCCTGGATGGATTAAAGCAGGTGGAGATCCAAATGTGGAAAGGGGGTGAGCAACAGAGGGACCAGGGGTCCTGAGAGGCCTAGAGTCTAGGAAAAATTTAGACAGGGAAGGAGGGATGACAGCTAAGATGTGAAAGGGAATTTCCACAGTATGGGAAGAGCTAAGAAAATACACTCTTCTTACAATATTACATGCCAGGGAATTTTTTCTCTTCCTAGGACATAGAAGAGTGACTCTCAAAGTGTCCCAAAAAGAAATAATAAATACGCATGATATTAGCCTAAATGGTCACCATGGGTCTCTTCATGTTTGCTGTTTTAAAGAATAACTTCCAACCAACTGAATAACTTCCAAGGAACTATTTGACCACATGAACAGATTAATCAATATTTCTCTTTCTCTGCTTAGAATTTGATGAAAACAGATTTCAGTTCCACTGTTTCCATTTAAAAGACCAAACACCTCATGCAGTAAGACATGTGAATTTTCAGTCCAAAAGATATTTACTGCAAAATTTCATTTGCTTGTTCTTCCAGAAAACCTGTGTGATGCCAAAAACCTCAGGTGTGAATAAAGTCTTTAACAAAATGGGGATTGAGGATCTGCATGATGAAATAATGTCAGTCTGTCATGGGGTTTGCAAGTTCACTGATGACACATGGGGACTTTTGGCTATTTCTTAGCATCGGAAAAAAATATTTTTTGCCAGAAAGACTAGAAAAGCCAGAGCCGTGGAGAAGGCAAGAACTTTGATCCAGTGCCCATTTGGCCCCTCTATGGAATGACAACCTACTGCAGTTGTTAGATCAAAGCCCACAGGGAGCATTCATTCAACATGGTGGACTCAACAAGACAGAGCCAAGCCTAGCACAGTTCTTTCTGGTCTGCATGAGGGACAGAGTGCACACTCACTCTCTCACATGTTCTCCTTTGTGTCAAGTCCAAGCCACTTAACTGTAGAACACACTATTTCTAAAGAGGGTCAGTTATCTAGGAGATTATGAGGCAATTCAAGTACTTGGAAACTCCAAAAGCAAGTTGGCTAGCACATCAGTAAGATCTTAAGTGGTATACCAAGATTTTTAATATTTTTTTAAATCTTTAAGAGTTATGACCACAGACAAGTTCAGTTATTGGCTATTCCCCCCAATTCTCTGTGTTTAATTTAATTCTTTTTTTTTTTTTTTCATTTTCCCTTTTTCTCCCCACCCATACTCATACCATCTTCACGGTCATTTCTGGGGCAGATCAGTTCACATGCTTTCCTTTGACCTGACTATGGTTTAGGGAATGCTTCCATGTTGCTCCACCTCTTCTTGACCACCAAACAGCTCTCTCTGGTCCTCGCAGCCCCCAACTACACACCTCTCCCTGAGTGGCTCTGTTCAGTCATCTATAACGAGCTTCATGACTGGTACTGAGCTAAGTGCTCAGGAAACCAAATGAACATTCATCTCTATATCTGCTCAGATTTTATATACACTGGGAGAGGTGGTGGCCAAGTACATCTGAATCATGTCATCTGGGTCACCTATGTAGCATGAAAATGTGATATGGCAGTATGATGATACCAGGAGAAAGAGGATGTCCAAATACCTTTGCTCTTCGAGACCAAGTCTTGATTTCCTATTTCCATCCAAATCTGTCATCTCTTCTACAAAACAAATCCTGGGGTCCAAGGACAAGTGTGCTAGCAGCCTACAGTCATCTTTACACCCTGCCTGCAGCCTCTTTCTGGGTGTAAATGCCCTCTTCCCCTCTTGTGAACTCTTACTGGCTTTCCAATTGCCAAGTCCTTTCCAAATCCTGCCCTGGCATGAATAGCAGTCAGTCTCCGTGTTAGTGAAGAACTATGGCTAGGGTCCAAGTTCTGAGAATAGCTCATGGTAGGTTGTGCCTGTACATTTCCATGCTTAGCCATATGGTATGGTTCCATTAGGCAGGGAGGCTTGGGAAGGAAACATTTTCCACTCTTCTTTTCTTCAAAGATCAGATCAGATCAGGCATATTTAGGGTGCGATGGTGATAGTCCACACTTCTTTTCTGATATCATCTGATATTTGTGTGATACTTGTTCTATTCAATACTGTCTGTCTCTTTTATACTGGTTTGGGATTCATTCTAAACCAATCCTTGATTATGAAAGATCAGGGAGCAATTGTAAATTTTTCTGGGTTAGAAAAAGATGACTTTTACTTTCAAACTTTCTAAGATTCGCTGTCTTGTGGCAATATCTATAGTCTTGGAACTATATTGATGGGACTTCCCATTTGCAAATATATTTTCATAATGCACATCTATTGAGGTCCTGGAGAAGTAAGTATTTAGTGAGGGTTGCACAGGAGGGAGAGGCAAAGGTAAACCTGAGCCCAGGTAGTCAGACTCTACAGTCCATTCCTTGGCACATACAGAAATCCCTTTTAAAACTACCTCTGCACAGGTAAATGTCAATAGAGACAGAGCTCTTCTACATACATGAATAAGTGAGGATGGTTTTCCAGAGTCTCCACTAAATAGCCCCAAACTCTGTTTCCCACTAAATTATTTCCGGTGAAAAGCCTAATCCCTCTCCCAAGAAATGATTCTTTCAAAATTAAATAGACAGGTGAATTTTAGAATTAAAAGTCAAGTGAATCCTGACTCCTCTGTGGTTTCACTATAGCAGATCTTATGCTTTTAAAGCTCTATATAATTAAATTGGGGTAGTTTTAATTAATGCCATTCTACTAGAATCCTCCAGTTCTCCAGGAAAGGATTGACTTGACCTCTCTTTCTTCATTATCTGTCCAGTTCTTAGTGTCCTTTTAAAGCAGAATGGCTCTCGTGAGCTATGCCCACAATTCCTGTAGCCCACATCTCTCAGGTTTCCATCAGGATAAGAGAGGATTTCCACATCACCCAATTGAATCTTCCATCTTAGTTTCTCCCTTCTGATGGCTCATATCTCCCCTATTAATAATATTCCTTCTCTAGCTCCTTTTGCTCATGGAAGTCTAGCAACACTGACCTCTTTGCTGTGTCTGAACAGTCTGGGACCCTTGGGGTTAGAACTTTGCTCCTCTATCCTCTGACTTTGTATTCTTTTCCCCAGATATGTGCATGGCTAACTCCCTCGGGGGGTTTTGTGTTTGCTTCAGTGAGGTGAAAATCATTGCTTCAAAGTGAGACCTCTTTACCCTTCTCTCTTGCCTAACCTAGTACCTCTCATACTCACCTAAGTAAGGAGGAGCCCCTTAGCAGCTCTTCACACTCTCCCTCCACCTGCCCAGACGGTCTCATCACAAGTTCTTGTTTCAACCAGTTGCATATTCATCATTGCACAAGCCCACAAACCCCTTTTACTCTTTGTTGCTCATGCTCTTGTTGTAGGTTCTGCCTCCTTTGTTGTGGCTGTTGCATGCCTACCTCAGCTCCCAAGTCACCGTGCAGCACAGACCGTATCTTCCATAAATCCATTTGCTTTTCTCCCAACTGGCCCAAACCAGATCTCATGAAATTTTCTCCGCATTGCTGTGGACCTCTTCTTGCTATACCAAGGATGTTTTAAGAGAGTTGTGGTGGGAACTCGTGAACACATTTGTGACAATATGATAAAACTACCTCGAGCCGGGTGTGGTGGTGCACACTTGTAATCCCAGCATTCGGGAGGCTGAGACCGGAGGATCCGGGTTCGCAGCCAGCCTCAGCTACTTAGTGAGGCCTCTGCAACTTAGTGACTCGGTTTCAAAATAAAGAATAAAAAAATAGGGCTGGGGGTGTAGCTCGGAGGTAGAATGCCCCTGAGTTCAATCCCCAGTACTGCAAAAAAAAAAAAAAACTACCTTGGTGATTAATATGTGTTTTGGAGGAGATACTTTAAAGTTGTGTAAATATGTTTCTTTTCCTCTTTAAAATGCCATCCACTAATTTTACCGATGTTCAGTGCATCTTGCCTACAGAAAACTTTACTTATGGTGTGCTTCTATTGACTTTGCATGGCCCTCATTCTTCTCCATTTACTATTTAGAAATCTGTATGGAGGATTTTCACTTTCCCTTATTTATTTGTTATCATTTATTTCTATCATTAGGAATTTAAGGATATTTGTTTTATGTGCTCATTTATAACCCAGTGTTTCCATAACTGTCTTTGCTCTTGAAATTCTTCCAGCTCTGGCCATTGGGAACTCCTTCAGGGCACTTTTGTCTGCGTCTGTTTCTTCTTTTACCCTCTCTTCTATCTTTCCACCCTTTTTAGTTTTATCTTCTTTTCTTTTTTCTCCTCTCTCTTTTCTTGTCCATTTAATGACTATGGCATAAAATAAAAAGCAATAAATAAGATAAAGATATATAAGTATGAGGTATTATGCCAAGAAATGAAAAACACAGCACCGTTCATGATGGTTCAACTTAAAATTTGTATCTTATCTTTTTAAATATACTTTTATTGGTGCATTGTATTCTCACATCATAATGTAGTTCAGAATGATAGGGACATACATGCACACAGTACTCGGTGAGCTTCCTGTGACTCCCTCCCCGCTCCTCCCCCTTCCCCATACATGATCTTGAGATTGGCATTGGTAATTTCACGTATACACATGACTTTAATGGAGTGTTTTCTTCATTGACTCTCCCTCCACCCCTCACCTTCCCCTAGATTCACTCCATTGGGGTCTCTCCTCCATTTTCTAAATTCTGTCTTGTATCCTGATTACTCCTTAGCTTCTGCATATAAGAGAAAGCATATGACCCTTCACTTTCTGTCACTGGCTAATCTCACTTAACATAATGTTCTCCAGGTCCATCCATTTTCCTGAAAATGACATAATATTGTTCTTTATTGCTGAGTAGATTTCCATTGTGTGTATATCCAATAATTTTGTAATTCATTCATCTATTGATGGACACCTAGGTTTGTTCCATGATTTGGCTATTTTGAATTATGCTACTATAAACATGGATATGCATGTATCACTATAATATTCTGATTTCATTCCCTTTAGAAAGATATCCAGGAATGGTATAGCTGGATCCTATGGTGAATCCATTCCCAGTTTTCTGAGGAATCTCCACACTCAACTCCATAGTGACTGCACTAATTTGCAATCCCATCAACAGTATATAAGATTTCCTATTCCCCCACATCCTTGCTAGCATTTATTATTGTTTATATTCTTGATGATTGCTCTTCTAATTAGGGTTAGATGGAATCTCAGTGTAGTTTTCATTTGTATCTCCCTGATTTCTAATGATGTTAAAAATTTTCCCATATATTTATTGGCCATTTGTATTTCTTCTTTTGTGAATTTTTTCTTTTGTGAATTTTTTTGTGTATTTCTTCTTATTTAGTTCAATTGCATATTTTTTGACAGGATTGTTTGAGGGTTTTTTATGTGTTAAGTCTTTTAAGTTCTTTGATAATTATGAATCTTAGTCCTCTATCAAAGGAGTAGCTGGCAAAGATCTCCCATTCTGTAGGCTCTCTCTTTAGACTCTTGATGGTTTCCTTTGTTGAACAGAAACTTTTTAACTTAATGCTATCACATTTATGAATTCTTATTTTAATTTCCTGAGCTCTAGAGGTCTTATTGAAAAAGTTTCTACCAGAGCCTACATGTTATAGTGTTGGTCCTATTCCCTCCTCTAGTAATTTCAAATCTCTGGTCTAATTTCCAGCTCTTTGAGCCATCTTTAATTGACTCTTGTGCAGGGTGAGATGTTGGTATTTAATTTCATTTTTTCTACAACAGTTTTCCCAACACCATTTTGTTGAAAAAGCTGTCTTTTCTCTAGTGTATTTTTGGCACCTTTTTCAAAAATCAGTTGGCTGTAAGTGTGGATTTGTTTCTGTATCTTCTATTCTGTTCCATTTGCCTCTTGTGTCTGTTTTTTGTGCTAATACTATGCTTTTTTATTACTATAGCTCTGAGGTATAATTTGAAGTCAGCTATTGTGATGTCTTCTGCATGGTTCTTATTTATGAGAATGGTTTTGGCTATTCTGGGTTTTTTGCTTTTCCATATGAATTTTAGGACAATTTTTCTAGCTCTGTGAAGAATGACAATGGTATTTTGACAAGGATTACATTGGATCTGTAGATCATTGCTGGTTGAATGACCATTTTAATAATATTTATTCTGTCTATCCAAGAACATGGGAGATCTTTCCATCTTCTAAGATATTCTTCAATTTCTTTCTTTAGTATTTTATAATTTTCATCATAGGAGCTCTTACCTCCTTGATTAGATTTATTCCTAGGTATTTTATTGTTTTTGAGGTCATTGTGAATGAATTTGTTTTCCAGATTTCTTTGTCAGTGGATTCATGGTTGGTGTATAAAAAAAAAAGCTATGGATTTTTGTAGATTGATTTGTATCCTGCTACTTATCTGAATTTGTTAATCAGCTCTATAAGTCTTTTGGTTGCATTTTTTGGGTCATTCAAGTATAGAATCATGTCATTTACAAATAGAGATATTTTCAGTTCTTCTTTTCCTATTTGTATTCCTTTGATTTCCTTCTCTCATCTTATCACTCTGACTAGAGTTTCAAGTAAGGAGTAGTGATAGTGAGCATCCTTGCCTTCTTCCTTATTTTAAAGGGAATTCTTGCAGTTTTCCCCATTCAATATGATGTTGACTTTGGGTTTATTATATATTGCCTTTGTGGTGTTGAAGTAATTTCCTTCTTTACAATTTTATGCACTGTTTTTAACATGAATGGGCATTGGATTTTGTCAAATGCTTTTTCAGCATCTATTGAGATGATCATGTGATTTTTGTCCTTAGTTCTATTTATGTGGTGAATTACATATTAATTCATGTATGTTGAATGAGCCTTGCCCCTGGAATAAAACCAGCTTGGTCATGGTGTACAATTTTCTTGATATGGTTTTTAATGCATATCACTAGTATTTTGTTTTAAATTTTTGCATCTATGTTCATCAAAGATATTGATCCATAGTTTTCTTTTCTGGAGGTATCTTTATTCAGTTTTGGTACTCACTTCATAAAAAGAGTTTAGGAGAATTCCATTTCTATTTTGTGTAATAACTTGTGAAGTATTGGTTTTAGTTCTTCTATAAAGGCTTTGTAGAATTCAGCTGGGAATACATCTGGACCTGGAATTTTCTTTGTTGGGAGGATTTTTATTACTGTTCCTATTTCTTTGCTTGCTATTGGTCAGTTTAGGTTGTCCATATCCTCTTGGTTCAACTTAGGTAGGCTGTATGTGTTTAGAAATTCATCAGTTTTTATTCTATATTTTCCAGTTTATTTGAATATACATTTTCAAAATAGTTTTTGATGATCCTCTGGATTTTCTTGCTATGTTTGGTGATATCTCCTTTTTCATTTCTTATTTTAGCAATTTGGGTCAATTCTCTTTTCTTTAACTTCATAATAGTTCAAAAGTGATGTACATCCACTAAAACCACTCTTTTGATATTTGGGGACCTAGCAATATGTGTTCAGATCCTGTCATGGCATTGGGCAGCACCAGTGAGTACAGTTCCCAGTCAGTCATAGGATTACAAAGGAAAACAACAGAGACTCTACAGGATTCTCTATTGTTAAACTAGGGTGTTAAGTAGGTCAAATAAATTAGATATTTTCAAATTATACTATTTTCAGCTTACAAGGAGTTAATCAAGATGTAACACCATCTTTAGTGTAGAATCATCTGTAATGGAATTATATTCCACCCTGAAGTTTTCCACTTCCAAGTGATGTACAGAATCCACTGCAGCCTGGCCTCTCACTGAGAACTATTAGAAAGCTGAATAAATTGCCAAACATATGTACTCCCCCCATCTAGTATCATGCCAACACAGAAGCTGGACAGAAGATTCTAAGAGAGTCTCATGGCCCCTAGAATTTCAGTTACCATCTGCTTGCTGGTTTTGAGAATAAGTCCAGTCTTGAAGAACAAAGGGTTCCTCTGGGGACTGGGGGCTTAACACAAGGCAGGTACCACTAAAGTACTTGCTGAACTCCAGATTTTGTCAAGCTGATGGCAAAAGAGCTAAGCCAGAAAATCTGAAAAGCAGATTTTCTACAGTTGCAGTATTTAGATGCTCATGAAACCAGAGAAGAAGGGACACGGACACAACATGAGGGCTGCCAGGTTGCAGAAGGCCATGGGGTGAAGCCACAGGGAAAATCTCCCACAAGGTGTTCCTTGGGACCACGTGCCCATGTGCACAAGGCTGAAGGCCAGGTTGATCTTTACTTTTATTTTCTCAAAAAAAAAAAAAAAATGAGTAGCCATGGAAATAGATGGGGGTATCTGAAAACCAAAAAAAAAAAAAAGAGAGAGAGAGAGATAAAGGCAGATCTACAGGTGATTATATGATTATAACTAGAGCTAGCAGTAGATCATAGTTTAAAATAACGTGATGAATATTTTCAAGAAGGCCAAAAATGTGCAAACCAGAAAAAAAACAATGGAAATGTAAGAGGAATCTTGATTTTATGAAACAGAATATAATGCATATTCTACAAATGAAAAATATAAAGTGTCCAAAATTAAGGACTGAATGTATGAGGTAAGTAGAAGATTGCTTGCAGAAAAGCATAGGGGTAAGGATATAGAAATAAGACTGAGCCAGGCGTGGTGGTGCACGGTTGTAATCCCAGCATTTGGGAGGCTGAGATCAGAGGATCCGGGTTCGAGGACAGCCTCAGCTACTTTGTGAGGTCCTCAGCAACTTAGTGAGTCCCTGTTTCAAAATAAAGAATAAAATATAGGGCTGTATAGCTTGGAGGTAGAATGCCCCTGAGTTCAATCCCCAGTACCACAAGAAAAAAAAAAAAAAGAAAGAAAGAAGACTGATAGGAACTATATAAACATAAATACAGAAATAGAATATTATTTTAATCAAATTACACAATAGATTAGAAGAAATAAGTAATAAATAGTTTAAAGGTATAATGTCCCTATAAGTGATGTCTCAGAAAAATACACAGAGGATGTTATGGATTTTAGATGATTTTTAAGTAGCTAAGAATTTCCTTGAAACTGATGAATAACATCAAGTTGTGTACGTACAAAGCTCAGCAAGCCCCAGCAGGATTAAGAAAAAAGAAAACACACACTCAGATACATGAAGTCCAACTTCTGAAAATTAAAAGCAAAGTAAAATGGTAAGGTAAAACAAAAATAAAAGGAAACATTAAGTGTACAAGTGAAATACGTACAGTTGACCTCTTGTAGCAGTAGGACAAGTGTAGAGGCATTAATAGTGGCATTCTAAAAACGTGAAGGTTGTTCGTAAGTACCGAGCTTAAATTTTCGAGTGTGTCTCTGGCATTTTCTGTGTCAGTGCAGGCAGGGGGTTTTGTTGATGATTCTCACTGCTAGCTTATGTCTCTGGGTTCTTCACAGGGTCTGACTATGTCTCTCTCTCTCTGCCATTGCTGATGGCAGGAGTTCAGTCTAAATGCCGGACCTTTTAAGATATCAAAAACTTAAACCGACCAATAACAATCAAAGAAATAGAAACAGCAATAAAGAGTTTACCATCAAACAGAAGCCCAGGACCAGATGGTTTTCCAAGTGAATTTTATAAATCATTTTTAGAAGAGTTAATCCCAATACTCTTCAAGCTATTCCATGAAATAGAAAGAAACGGGACCCTTCCAAACACATTCTATGAAGCCAATATCACACTAATACCAAAACCAAATAAAGACAGCTCAAGAAAAGAAAACTATAGGCCTATATCATTGATGAATTTAGATGCAAAACTGCTAAACAAGATACTAGCAATGCGCATTCAAAACCACATCAAGAAAATTTTACACCATGACCAAGTCGTGTTCATCCCAGGGATGCAAGGCTGGTTCAACATTCGAAAAACAATACACGTAATTCACCACATAAACAGACTCAAAGACAAAAATCACATGATCATCTCAATTGATGCTGAAAAAGCATTTGACAAGATCCAACACCCATTCATGCTAAAAGCACTACAGAGAATTGGAATAGAAGGAACATACCTCAAAATCATAGAGGCAATATACAACAGGCCTACAGCCAGCATCACATTAAATGGAGAAAAACTGCAAGAGTTCCTACTAAAGACAGGAACAAGACAAGGATGTCCATTATCACCTCTTCTGTTTAATATAGTACTCGAGACTCTAGCCAGAGCAATAAGGCAAGAGAAGGAAATCAAAGGGGTAAAAATAGGGAAAGAAGAACTAAAACTATCCCTTTTTGCAGATGACATGATACTATACTTAGAAGACCCAACAAACTCAACCAAAAA